>CM067632.1:6810947-6973450 GCA_034336685.1 Luscinia luscinia | reverse complement strand
AACCTTAAAAAATTTGGATTTTAGATGAAATCAGGCTCTGTAGAGGAGCTTGGATGGTTTTATATTTCCTAAAAAGATGGACTAGGACACAGGCAGAACCTTCTGCTCCATGAAAATTTGGGGTTTTTTGGGAATTGCAGTTTTAAAAGTACATTTCCACAGGAGAGATCTTGGGAAAAAAAGTTGGATTTTAATGGTTCCACGTTGGGGCCATTTTGGAGGGATTGGCACTCAGAATTCCTTGGTGAATCCATGGATATATTTATAAACCCATAGATATTTTTTATTTTTTTTCACCCATAGATTTTTTTTTATCCACAGATTTTTTTAATCCACAGGTTTTTTGATCCACAGGTTTTTTTCTCCATAGCTTTTTATCCATAGGTTTTTATTTTTTTCTCCACAGATTTTTTTTCCCCACAATTCTTACCCTAATAACCCTCTTGTGGTGTTTTTTTTTTTTTTTTTTGTCTTCTCAGAATTCAGGGAATTCTGGAGTTCAGGTGAAGAGCCTGGAGGAAATCATGTGGGAGAAACGTCAGCTGAAACAACTGCAGGAGGAGAAAGTCCCAAAAGGATCTGGGGCAGCTGCAGCTGAAATCCAGGAGAAGAAGCAGGAGAAAAGCCCCGAGGCTGCAGGGGCATCAGCCCAGGCTGGCAGGAGGAGGCTGGGCAGGGTCCAGGAGGCCCCAGGGGGGAGCCCAGACAAGGATCCAGGGAAAAAGGGAGCTCAGGGGGCTGAGAGGAGAGGCAGAGGTGAGAGCTGGGAGTGCTCTGGGAATGGGGCTGGGGGTGAGGCAGCTTGGGAATGTCCCAGGGATTCTCCATGGGATGGAGATGGAGCCCAGGAGAGGGCAGGGATGGGTGGGATTTTGGGATGGATCCTGCCCTGGGAGGGTGGGGAGGGGCTGGGATGGAATTCCCAGAGGAGCTGTGGCTGCTCCATCCCTGGGAGTGTCCCAGGCAGGTTGGACAGTGGATAAAGTGGATAAAAAGGATAAAATTGGTGAAATGGGATGGTGGGAGGTGTCCCTGCCCATGGGATTGGATGATCCCTTCCAGCCCAAACCATTCCAGGATTCCCAGTGCTGCTTTGGATGGGATTTTGGGAATAAATCCTTCCCTGGGCTGGGATGGAATTCCCAGAGGAATTCCTGGGAGTCCCCAGGGCTGGATGGGGTTTGGAACAAACTGGGATTGGGGAAGGTCCTGCCCATGGCAGGGGTGGGAATGGGATGATCCTTGAGATCCTGCAACCCAAACCATTCCATGATCCCATAAAAATCCCACTTTGAGCACTCCTGACTCATTCCCAGCTCACAAATCCCCACAGAATCCGTGGCTGCCCCATCCCTGGCTGGGTTTGGATCACCCTGGAGCACAGAGGGTGACCCTGGCTGATCCCAAACCATCCTGGATTTCCAGAATTATCAACAAAACCTGAGAGTTGGTTTTTTTTGTTGTTTTTCTTTTTTACTTAAAGCTGGTAAAATTCCTCCTTTTCCCTCCACTCCAGCCAAATCCAAGGTGAGCCTGAAGCCTCTGGATGCCAAAGCCTCTCCCAAGCAGCCCCTGAAGAGGAAGGGCCCCGAGGGGCCCCCCCCTGCTGTGGTGGCTGTGAAGCCACTCAGTGCCACCACTGGGGACAGCCAGGAGCCCTCAGCCAAGGTAAGGCCCAAACCCTCCCTTCTTCCCAAAAAAAACCTGGAAAAAACTGAAACTTCCTCCAGCTCTCCATCCCTTCTCACCCCAGAAGTGTCAGGGGCAGCACATTCCTCCTCCAGAATTCTTTGCTGGCATTTGGGCAGGATTTTGTCCCATTCCAAGGCAAAAATTCCTTTAAAAAAAACAAAGAGAATTCCTCATTTTGGGAATGTCTTGCTTCAGGTGAAGCCAAAAAGGAAAAATCTCCTAAAATTTGGGGTTTTATATCCTAAAACTTGTCCTGCTCCTCATTGGCAGGTTGTTTCCAGTTCTGCAGAGAACAGCCCAGGCTCCAACCCTCGGAGAGAGAATTCCCAGAGCAGGTACCTGCACTCCCAGCCCCTCCTGATCCCGGGGTGGGGCACCAGGGGGAAATTGCAACTGAAATCCAACAGGTTTGGGATTCACTGGAATCAGTTTGGGTTTTCTTCAAATGCTGCACTTGGGCAGTGGCTCTCTGGGGTTTCTATCCAGTGACTTTTTGGGTTTTCTTCAGTGACTTTGAGGTGATTTTTTGGTGATTATTTGGGGTTTCTTTTTGCCCCTTCTCCCCCAGATTCCAGCTGTGTTTCCTCACAGCTGAATCCCCAAACCCTGAACTGATCCAGCTCATCCTAGACTTCCCAAAACAGATCCCAGACTTCCCAGAACAGATCCTAGACTTCCCAAAACAGATCCCAGACTTCCCAGAACAGATCCTAGACTTTCCAAAACCAGTCCTGGACACCCAATACCAATCCTGGACACCCAAAACCAGTCCTGGACACCCAATACCAATCCTGGACTCCCAAAACCAATCCAATACTTTCCAGAATTGATCCTGGACTCCCCAAACCGCCCCCAGCCTCCCGAACCACCCCCAAACTCCCGGAATCCCCAGTAAAATTAAATTCACTCATTCAGCTCCACCTCAGGGACCTCCCACGCTGATTTTTCCCTGTCCTGCTCTCCCCAGCCCCGAGCTGCAGGCTGGCAGCCAGGGGGCTCCCTGGCCCAGTCAGAGGGGTCGGGATCCTCCTGCTCCTCCTCGCTGGAGGTGCCGGTGAAGCTGCGGCGCCTGAGCTCCGCCGGCGCTGCCAAGCCCGCCCTGTCCGTGGAGGACGACTTTGAGAAACTCATCTGGGAGATCTCTGGGGGAAAACTGGAAGCAGAAATCGACCTGGATCCAGGGAAGGATGAGGATGATCTCCTGCTGGAACTGTCGGAGATGATTGACAGCTGAGAGCGGGAGTTTTAACCAAAAAAAAAACGCGGAAAAAAAAGACGCGACACCAAAAAAAAAAAAAATTTAAAAGAAGCAAAATTCTCTCCCCCACCCCCCCAAATCCTGTAAATGTTGTTGGTCCGTGGAGGAGATGCTGTTCCCAGCTGGCACCATTGGATTGGTAGGAATAGACAGAGTCTGTGCTCAGTTATCTGAAACTCTGAGTTCCTCCCGGCGCTGCTCCCACACGGGACAGGACAAAGCACTTGGAATTCCTGGGGGACACAGATCCCAACTCCAGAGCCATCCCAGCTCCCCCTGGACACTGACCCCAGACCTGGAGTTACTATGTCAACTCTGGAATTCACAGATGGACTCGGAACTGGGGGAGTTCAGGAGCCCCTGGCTGGGAGAGGGAGCGGCCGGGGCAGCATTTGGGGATTTGGGGATTTAGGACCAAGCACTGCCAGGGGGAGCCTGACTCACAGTGATCCTTGGGATTCTTCTGATGGCACCAGGATCCTCCATGGGCAGCCAAAATTCCTCCTGGCTGCCTGCAGGAATTGGGGAAAAGGAAAAGGAGGATTGCTTCAAGTGCCTGTCGCTCCCGAGGATCCCTCCCTGCTGAAGGACTGGAATCAGCCTCACATCCATCATTTGGGGAGGGTAAAAGCACCTGGAATGTTCCTCCTTGGCTGCTTCCCTCTTTTCCAGCCCATGAAGATGGCATTGGGTGGAATCCCCGTGGTTTTTTTGTTTTTTGAAACTTTTTTTCTGTAAATATTTTATTCTTCCATTTTATATTTGTATGATTCTATTTAAGGGATTAAAGGTAGGCTGCTCACTCTGGTGTCCATGCAGAGCTCTCTGCTTTCCATGGATTATTTAAGGACTGGGATCAAACAGGTTGGGAGTTCTGAGTGTTAATTAGAAATTAATGAGGCACAGGAGCAGGGGAAGGGTTGTGGGGTCATCCAGGGAAGGGAATGGGGCTGGAGAATCCTGAGGGAGCTGGGAAGGGTTTGGAGAATCCTGAGGGGAAGGGGAAGGGTCTCAGCCTGGAGAAAAGGGGGTCAGGGGGAATTTGTGGCTCTGCACAACTCCCTGACAGGAGGGGGCAGCCGGGGGGATTTGGGATCTCATCCCAGGGAACAGGGACAGGAGGGGGACACGGGACATGGGCGGTATTTCTGTGATTTTTGGCTTTTCAGGTCTTCGACCTTGTGGGACAAATTAACGGGAAAACTGGTGCCTGTAGGAGCACAAAAAGCCACTTGATGTTACAGTCGGGCACTTTAAGGCACGGCTCTGCTGTAGTTCTGAGCCGTGGGAACTGTGGTTACTAAAACCAAAATAATAGAAAAAAGAAAAAAAACCCCTAATAATAGCAAGGGAAAAGCCCTACTAACAGCAAAAATAATGAGAAAAGTCCCAGTCAGGAAAAAGTGCCGCCCTCACACCGCCACCATCCCACAGTGCCCCGCGCGGTGCTACTCCTGTACCGCCACTATCCCACAGTGCCCCGCGCGGTGCCGCTCCTGTACCGCCACTATCCCACAGTGCCCCGCGCGGTGCCGCTCCTGTACCGCCACTATCCCACAGTGCCCCGCGCGGTGCCATCCCCCTCACACCGCCACTATTCCACAGTGCCCCGCGCGTTATTCTCCCTCACACCGCCACTATCCCACAGTGCCCCGCGCGGTGCAATCCCCCATACCGCCACTATCCCACAGTGCCCCGCGCGTTATTCTCCCTCACACCGCCACTATCCCACAGTGCCCCGCGCGCTGCCATCCCTCCCTCACACCGCCACTATCCCACAGTGCCCCGCGCGGTGCCGCTCCTGTACCGCCACTATCCCACAGTGCCCCGCGCGTTATTCCCCTCATACCGCCACTATCCCACAGTGCCCCGCGCGGCGCCATTCCTGTACCGCCACTATCCCACAGTGCCCCGCGCGGTGCCGCTCCTGTACCGCCACTATCCCACAGTGCCCCGCGCGGTGCCATCCCCTCACACCGCCACTATCCCACAGTGCCCCGCGCGGTGCTGCTCCTGTACCGCCACTATCCCACAGTGCCCCGCGCGTTATTCCCCCTCACACCGCCACTATCCCACAGTGCCCCGCGCAGTGCCGTCCCTCTCACACCGCCACTATCCCACCGTGCCCCGCGCGCTGCCATCCCCCTCACACCGCCACTATCCCACAGTGCCCCGCGCGTTATTCCCCCTCACACCGCCACTGTCCCGCAGTGCCCCGCTCGCCGCGGGCCCCGAGCAGCCATGGCGTACCGCGGGCAGGGCCAGAAGGTGCAGAAGGTGATGGTGCAGCCCATCGTATCCTGCTCGAGCCGCTGAGGGCGCGGGGGGCGCGGGGCTAGCGGGCGGGGCGGGTGGGTTTCATCACCGGGGTAGCGGCTCCTTCATTGCTGCGGGCGCGGGTTCCCCTCAGGGGTTTGGGGCTCAGCCTCGGGGGCCGCGGGTTCCCCTCGGGGGTTTGTTTGGGGCTCAGCCTCGGGGTCGCGGGTTCCCCTCAGGGTTTGGGGCTCAGCCTCGGGGCCGTGGGTTCCCCTCAGGGGTTTGGGGCTCAGCCTCGGGGGCCGCGGGTTCCCCTCAGGGATTGGGGCTCAGCCTCGGGGCCGCGGGTTCCCCTCAGGGGTTGGGGCTCAGCCTCGGGGGCCGCGGGTTCCCCCTCGGGGGTTTGTTTGGGGCTCAGCCTCGGGGGTCGCGGGTTCCCCTCAGGGGTTTGTTTGGGGCTCAGCCTCGGGGGCCGCGGGTTCCCCTCGGGGGTTTGTTTAGGGCTCAGCCTCGGGGGCCGCGGGTTCCCCTCAGGGGTTGGGGCTCAGCCTCGGGGGCCGTGGGTTCCCCTCAGGGTTTGGGGCTCAGCCTCGGGGGCCGCGGGTTCCCCTCAGGGGTTTGTTTGGGGCTCAGCCTCGGGGCCGCGGGTTCCCCTCAGGGGTTGGGGCTCAGCCTCGGGGGCCGCGGGTTCCCCTCAGGGGTTTGTTTGGGGCTCAGCCTCGGGGGTCGCGGGTTCCCCTCGGGGGTTGGTTTGGGGGCTCAGCCTCGGGGGTCGCGGGTTCCCCTCAGGGTTTTTTCGGGCTGCTGAGGGGGCGGCTCCGTGCCCGGGCCGTGGCCCGGCTGTGCTGTGCTGTGCCCTTAACGCCCCGCTGCAGAACCTGATCTTCCGCTACCTGCAGAACGTGAGTACCGGGGCTGGGACACTCCCGGGGACGGGGCAGCCGCGGATCCTCTGGGAATTCCATCCCAGCCCAGGGAAGGATTTATTCCCAAAATCCCATCCAAAGCAGCACTGGGAATCCTGGAATGGTTTGGGCTGGAAGGGATCATCCCATCCCATGGGCAGGGACACCTCCCACTATCCCAGAGTGCATTTTATCTCATTTATCCATTTTATCCTTTTTATCCACTTTATCCACTGTCCAACCTGCCCTGGGACACTCCCAGGGATGGAGCAGCCACAGCTCCTCTGGGAATTCCATCCCAGCCCCTCCCCACCCTCCCAGGAAGGATTTATCCCCAATATCCAATTTAAATCCCGTTTCCTTCCATTTAAAACCACTGCCCATGAGAGGAGCCTGCTGCTCCTCCACCCTGCAATCCCTTGGGATATTCCTGTGGATAATTCCCACTCCACCCTGCCTTGGGGTGGGGAGAGACCTTAAACCCCTGAGAGCAGAGCAGAGACCCCTCAGAGCTGGGGGCACTGAGGGAACCAAACTCCTCAGGGTTTTCCCATCCCTGTTTTTCCCTCCCTGTCTGTGATGTGCAGAGATCCAGGATCCAGGTGTGGCTCTATGAGCAGGTGAACATGAGGATAGAAGGCTGCATCATCGTGAGTGCCACTGTCCCCTTGTCACCCCTCTGCCCCTTCCCCATTCCTGAACCCATTTCTTCCTTTTTTCCCATTAAAAAGCAGAGTTGGGGTGGGAATGTTCCCATTTCTCCTGGGATTTGCAGGGTTTGGGGTTTTTTTTGAGGTCCCTTGCTGAGGTTGGTGCTGCTCTTGCAGGGCTTTGATGAGTACATGAACCTGGTGCTGGATGATGCTGAGGAGATTCACTCCAAAACCAAGTCCAGGAAGCAGCTGGGTAGGTTAGAGGGGGGATGGGAGGCTGGAATTTGGGGGTGGGACCTGGAATCCAGCTGTGGAAGATGGAATTTGGAAGTGGGATTTGGAATTTGAGGGTGGGACCTGAAATTCAGGTGTGGAATGTGGAATTTTGGGTTGGGATGTGGAGTTTGAAGGTGGGACTTGAAATCCAGGTGTAGGAGCCTGAACTTCAGGTGTAAGATGTGAAATCCAGATGTGGAAGGGGAAATCCAGCTGTGGGATCCTGGCACCAGGGTTGGCATCTGGAATCCAGATGTGGCAGCCTGGAAATCCAGATGTGGCAGCCTGGAATCCAGATGTGGGATCCTGGCATCTGGATGTGGGACCTGAGATCCAGCTGTGAGCTCAAACTCCAGCTGTGGGGTCCTGGAACCTGAAATCCAGATGTGGGACATGCAAACCATGCACTGGAAGCCCCAAATCCAGATGTGGCCGCCAAAACCCCCCAGTGCTGGGGGCTGAAATGCAGATGTGAGCCTGGGCTCCAGCTGTGGGAGCTGAAATCCCAGTTTGGGCTGCTGGAATCCGGGGATGGGATCTGAATCTGGGTGTTGGGAGGTTTGGGGCTGGAATCCAGCTGTGGGATTGGAATCCAGCTGTGGGATTGGAATCCAGCTGTGGGGCTGGAATCCAGCTGTGGGTGGGGGACTCATTCCCTGCTCCTGTTGGGTTCCAGGTCGGATCATGCTGAAGGGAGACAACATCACCCTCCTGCAGAGTGTCTCCAACTGAAACGTGGGAAAATTTGGGATGGGGGGCTCTGGAAAACCAGGATGAGCCAGAGCTGGAGATCCCAACCTTCCCTTGGGAATTGTGTTTTGTAGTTTGGGGCTTTCTTGGGGAAATAAAAATTTTTTGGTTTTTTTTATGTTTTTTCACAAAATTGAGGAATGGGGTTTCAGTCTTGGGGAGGGGAAGAAGAAATTCCAGGGTTTTCCCTCTGGGATTGGATCCTGGAGCTCCCAGGTTTTCCCTTTATCCCAAAACAATCCCTTCTTCCCCAATCAGTCTCTTCCTAAAACCCATCCTTTGTTCTCAAAAATCATCCTTTTTTCCCAAAGCAAATCCTTTTATCCCTAAAACCAATCCCTTCTTCCTCAAAAATCCCTTTATCCCTAAACCAATCCCTTCTTCCCCAAAAAAATCCCTTCTTCCCAAAAAGAATCCTTTTTTTTTCCCAGCTCCATCCCCTCTTCCCAAAACAAATCCCTTTTACCCCCCAAAAAATCCTTTTTCCCCAAAACCAATCTCTTTATCTCAAAATCAAATCCCTTTTATCCAAGAAATCCTTTCCCAGTTCTGCCCCAAACCTCGGCTCTGCCTCGGGGTTTTTCCCCCCTCTGGCATTTCCAGCTGGGAATTTTTTGGGAATTCTGCGGGCATTCTGCCCTGAGCATCCCAAATTCCTGCCAGAACGGGAAAAAACCTTCCCGGGGGCTGCGGCCAGCAGGGGGCGCTGCGGGCTCGGATCTGCCCGATCCCGGTCCCGGTCCCGATCCCGATCCTGATCCCGATCCCGGTCCCGGTCCTGATCCTGATCCCAATCCCGATCCCGGTCCCGATCCTGATCCCAATCCCGGTCCCGATCCTGATCCTGATCCCCGTCCCGATCCCAATCCCGATCCCGATCCCGGTCCTGATCCCAATCCCGATCTCGGTCCCGATCCCGGTCCTGATCCTGATCCCAATCCCGATCCCGGTCCCGATCCTGATCCTGATCCCAATTCCGGTCCCGATCCCCGTCCCGATCCCGATCCTGATCCCGATCCCGATCCCGGTCCTGATCCCGATCCCCGTCCCGGTATCGATCCCGGTCCCGATCCCCGTCCCGATCCCGATCCCGGTCCCGATCTCAATCCCCGTCCCAATCCCGATCCCGGTCCCGATCTCAATCCCGATCCGATCCCGGTCCCGATCCCGGCGGAATTCCCGGCATCAGGAGGAGCAGCAGCGATTCCAGGGCCGCTCTCCTTTTCCCAACCCCTTTTCCTTGGATTTTCTGCTGTCTCAGCTTTTCCCAACTTTTCCAGAGGGTGAAAATTCCTGTCGCTCCCGGGCAGGGCTGGGTGGGGGCGGAGCCGCTTTGGGCAGGAATCCCTGGAGGAAATTCCTGGGAAACCCCAAAATCCTGGATGTGGCATCTCCAGGGATGGGAATTCCCATTCCCTCCCTTTCGCAGCTCCCACAAATCCAAAAGCTGGGGGCGCTTTTTGTTTTCCCAGTGTGGGGATTTATGGGGAAAAAAGCTCCTTTCCCCTAAAACTGGAATATTTCAGCCCATTCCTGCCCAGGAGGGATCAAATCCAGAATCCTGGAATGCAGGGGAGCCCCCAGACCCCCTGGGGCTCTCAGGATTGGATTTTTCCTTTTTTTTTTTTTTTTATTTATCTGGGGATTTTTCCCTCCCTCTGGCACTCAGGAATTTCCCATCCCGGTCCTTTTGGGATTATTCATCCCAGTGCCAGACTGGTTTTACTGGGATTGCTCCACTTCCTTCCTGGGACACCTGGAATGTTGCTCATCCCAGAAGGATCTTATGGGATGAGAGGGAGTTTATGGGGTGACCTTTATAGGATTCTATGGGAATCTTAGAGGGTTTTACACATTGGGATGCTCCAAAATGCGGGAATTTGGGAATTGGGTGGGGAGGGCACACCCAGCCCTCCGGGATTTGGGAATTCGGTGAGGAGAGCACACCCAGCTCTCTGGGATTTGGGAATTTGGTGAGAAAAGCTCTCCAGAGTTTGGGAATTCAGCAGGGGAGCACACCCAGCTCTCTGGGATTTGGGAATTGGGTGGGGAGGGCACACCCAGCTCTCTGGGATTTGGGAATTCAGCAAGGGGAGCACACCCAGCTCTCTGGGATTTGGGAATTCAGCGAGAAAAGCTCTCCAGAGTTTGGGAATTCAGCAAGGGGAGCACACCCAGCTCTCTGGGATTTGGGAATTGGGTGGGGAAGGCACACCCAGCTCTCTGGGATTTGGGAATTCAGCGAGGAGAGCACACCCAGCTCTCTGGGATTTGAGAATTTGGTGAGGACAGCTGTCCAGAATTTGGGAATTCAGCAAGGGGAGCACACCCAGCTCTCTGGGATTTGGGAATTGGGTGAGGAGGGCACACCCAGCTCTCTGGGATTTGGGAATTCAGCAAGGGGAGCACCCCCAGCTCTCTGGGATTTGGGAATTGGGTGAGGAGGGCACACCCAGCTCTCTGGGATTTGGGAATTGGGTGGGAAGGCACACCCATCTCTCTGGGATTTGGGAATTCAGCAAGGGGAGCACACCCAGCTCTCTGGGATTTGGGAATTTGGTGAGAACACCCAGCTCTCCAGAATTTGGGAAATCAGCAGGGGAGCACACCCAGCTCTCCTGGGATTTGGGAATTCGGTGAGGAGAGCACACCCAGCTCTCTGGGATTTGGGAATTTAGTGAGGACAGCTCTCCAGAATGTGGGAATTCATCAAGGGGAGCACACCCATCTCTCTGGGATTTGGGAATTTGGTGAGGACAGCTCTCCAGAATGTGGGAATTCATCAAGGGGAGCACACCCAGCTCTCTGGGGGTTTGGGAAATACGGTGAGAAAAGCTCTCCAGAATGTGGGAATTCAGCAAGGGGAGCACCCCCAGCCCTCCCGGCTGCAGAGGTGTCAGTCCCGCCTTGGTCACCCCGCAGAGACCCCGCGAGGGGCGGCCCCGGTTTGGGGCGGGCACGGCCCCGGAGCCGCCCCCAGAGGGATTCGGGGCAGCTGCGCCCAAAAATCCGTTCGGGGACCCTTATCGGGCAGGAGCCCTTATCGGGCAGGGCCGATCAATCAGCGGGGCTGGAACTGGTGGGGAGGAAGCGAGATAAGATGGGAGCGGGGGAGGGAGGGAGCTCGGTGTGGGAGAGGAAACTGGGGGGAGAGGGAGGGGGTGTGGGGTTCGGGGTATGGGGTTTGGGGTGTGGGGCGTCACCCCAGGTGTGTAAATCACGTTCTGGGCGTGTTCAAGAACTCAGCTTTGTGTCACCGCTGCCACCACCCCGGCTGGTGTCACCTCCCCTGTCCCCGGTCACGGCGGCTGCAGGGGATGGAGACCCGGAAACCCCCCGGAATCCCGGAATTCTCCCCGGAATCCTCCCGGAGGTGTCGGAATTCCGAGGGCGCTGCCCAGGGGTGGCACCCGTGTCCCTGCGGGATCCCGGGACCGGGGTGGGGACACTGCCCCTCGGGAATGGGGACATCGCCCCCGTCCCTGCGGGATCCCGGGAGCACCGCGGGATCACCTCAGATCCCAAACTCACCCTTTATCCCGCCCCAAACCGCTCCTATTGATCCCCCATCTCCCAAAAAAAATCCTCTTGCCCACAAATTCACCTTGGAGGCGCTGGAGAGGCAAAGCCCGGCCTCGTGTCCCGGTGGGAATCCGTGGGAATTCCCGGGATGATCCCAGATTATCCCACCCACAGCCCAGCCTGGGATCATTACACCTTTATTGGCTGCGCTTTGGGAAAAAAAAAAATAAACAAAAAAAAAAAAACAAACAAAAAAAAAAACAACCGAAATGCAGCTTTTTAAATTTTTTTTCCTTCTTTTTTTTTCTTTTTTTTTTCTTTTGGGCTCAGTTTGGTCTGGGCCTCCCCAGGCTGGGCTTGTCCGTGCCCTCCCCACTGGGGGACAAACTGGGGGGCCGGGTGGCAGCTGGGACCTGCTCCTGAATTCTGCTCCTGGAATTCTGCTCCTGGAATTCTGCTCCTTCCCTACTCCTGGGGTTCTGTTCTTCCCCTACTCCCGAATTCTGCTCCTTCCCCTCCCCCAGCCTTCTCTCGGCTCCTCAATTTAATTTTCCAGCGGGAGCAGCCGCGGGAACCCCCCGGGATGTCGGCACCGGGCGCTGGAGGAGGCGAACCCCGCCTTGTGGGGGAGATTTGGGGGATCCCAGGGACGGAAAATCGGGATATTGCCAGGGGGATGCTCCTGGAGGCAGAAGGGCTTCGTCTCCCAGCAAAATCCCGGCTGGGTTTTGTGCCCTCATTGGAATGCGCAGGGATGGAGGATGAGCCCCGCGGAGTCCGGGGGGTCTCTGGCTGCTCCCAACCCCTCCGAGCCTTTCAGGAGAGCAGAAAACGGGGAGTGGGGGAAGGAAACATTCCAGCCTGGCTGCTCCGCAGTGTCCCACACACGCAGCCGGCCCTCGGGAAAGCTCCGTGCGCGGCCGGGATCTGCAGGGAAAGCAAACAATGGCATCCCCAGGGACAACAATGGCCCATTGTCCTTTGAAGCCCGAACAATGAGACAATGGCCCTCAGTCCGCTCCCTCCATTCCCAGGCACGCCCCCCCCGGCCCGGGACCGCCTGGGGCCGGGGGCTCCCGCTGGCCCCGGCAGCGCCGCGCTCGCCGCTCGCCGGCCCCGCGTCCCGCTCGGGGTGAGTCTGGGGGTCCCCGCTCGCGTGGGGTGTGCCCGGCTGAGGAGCGAGGAGGAGGTTTCCCTTCCATCCTCGGGGTTCTGGCGGCGGGGAGGGGATGGAAAAGTCCCGTCGGGTCACGCGGGCCGTGCCCGGAGAACAGCGGGGCTTTGTTGTCTCCGGGGGTGGCCACTTGTCAGCTCGCCCTGAAGGATTCCGGGGAATCCGAATCCTCCTCCTCCTCCTCGTGGCGCTGGGAACCAGCCCGCCCTGGAGCTGGCAGGGGTGGGGGGCAGGGGGTGCCCCATGCTGCGGGGTCCGGGGCACCCCGGGAGCTCAGGGCCGCCCCCAGATGTCCCCGGGCCGCCTCCAGCCCCCCGAGGAGCTTCGCGCTCGCTGTGGGCTGGGTGTGAATCCCTCGCTCTGTCCCCGCTGTCCCAGCCGGGCTGGCAGCGGGGGTGGGGGGTGGTGCCACCCCAGGGTCCCTCCGGGAGGGCAGAGCCGCGGCGGGGGGGCCGTGGGATGCTCTCCTTGTGCCTCCCAAAATCCGGGCGTGCTGCAGAGCCGGGGCTGTGCGGAGCCGGCACCGCCAGTCCCAGGGTCGGCATTGCGGGATCCACCGGGCCCGGTCACCTCCGCCACCCCCGTGTCCCCGTCAGCATCCTCGGCCGCTCCTCCGGGGCCACCTGGGCTCTCGTTTGTTCTTTTCCCGGTGCTTTTTTGTCGCTGGGATGGGGGACACGGGGACCTGGCTGTCCCCAAAGGCCTCCAGCGCCCCTTGCGGGCTTCCAGGACCCCCCAAAATCCCCGCACCCTCCCCCACACCCCGCTCCTGCCGGTACCTACGGGCAAACAAACGCACCTGAATAGGGAATGAATGGAGTGAGAAAAGAGCCCGGAGCACTTTGTGCTCGCAGCGAGCCGGGAACAATCGCTAAATACAAATCAGCGAGAGAAAAGGCAAAGAGAGAGAGAGAGAGAGAGACAAAAGCAAGAACGGCGGCACAAAGGAGAGGAATGAAATGGTAAAGTAAAGTCAAACAAAAAGGAGCCGGGCTGAGACAAAAGGAGGGAACAATATCCCCGAGGCAATAGGCTCCTGAACAATGGGGACAGTGACAGCGGCACAAAGACACACTGTTTGCAAGTAGACGTTATCTCACACAGCCACTGGCAGGCCTGGCCCTGGCGCTTCTATTTTCAGGGATGCTTTTGTGCTGCGCTGAACAATATTCCTTGCATGGCTGCAGATACAGAGATCAGGGTTGAGGTTTTTTGGTTTTCTTTTTTTTTTTTTTTTTAGCCTTCCCGGTGCCAGCTCTGCCATCAGGTTGAGCCCTTTGGAGGACGGGGCAGAGCGAGCTGAGGGTGATTCGGTGACAATGCCAGGGGAGGTGGCACCGAATGTCACCGAGGGTGATTCGGTGACAATGCCAGGGGACGCGGTGGCATCAGCCGGTGCCACCAGGCCGGGCCACGGCGCAGCGGGAGCCCGGGGTTTTTAGGATGGACAATCCTGGGTTTATCGGGCCCGAGTTTGCATTTGAAGAGCGTGGCCGCGGGAGCGGGCAGACCTGCGGGATGGGTTTTGCCGGCTCCTTTTGTTCGCAGCGCTTCGGTTTTTAAGCTCTGGAGGTGCTGGCTGGGCTGGGAGCCCTCGGGCGCCGCTGGCACCGCTCCCTGGCACCCCTCGGGAAAGCCGCCCGGGCCCGGGGACACGCGGCGGTGGCACAGTGTGGGGGGGACAACGAGCGGGTCGCGGCTCTGAGGAGGGGCGAGGATGTCCCTGGGGGTGTCCTGGCTGATCCCTGGCAGCGCCCAGCTCAGGTTTTGGCACTCCTGGGAGCACGAGGAGGGCGGGCGGGCAGCTCCCGGTTTTCTTGTAGGATTGGGACCGGCTGGGAATGTTTGGGGCTGCTCTGTGCCCTCCTGATCCCGGTTTTGTTGTAGGATTGGGGCCGGCTGGGAGTGTTTGGGGATGCTCTGTGGCCCACTGCTCCCGGTTTTCCTTGTAGGATTGGGGCAGGCTGGGAGTGTTTGGGGCTGCTCTGTGCCCCACTGCTCCCCGTTTTCCTTGTAGGATTGGGGCAGGCTGGGAGTGTTTGGGGCTGCTCTGTGCCCTCCCACTGCTCCCCGTTTTTCTTGTAGGATTGGAGCCGGCTGGGAATGTTTGGGGCTGCTCTGTGCCCTCCTGCTCCCGGTTTTCCTTGTGGGATTGGGGACAGGCTGGGAGTGTTTGGGGATGCTCTGTGCCCTCCTGCTCCCCGGTTTTCCTTGTAGGATTGGGGCAGGCTGGGAATGTTTGGGGCTGCTCTGTGCCCTCCTGCTCCCCGTTTTCCTTGTAGGATTGGGGCAGGCTGGGAATGTTTGGGGCTGCTCTGCGCCCTCCTGCTCCCGGTTTTCCTTGTGGGATTGGGACCAGCTGGGAGTGTTTGGGGATGCTCTGTGCCCCTCGTGTGCCCATCCCCGGGAATTCCTCACCCGTGGATGAGCCATGGGAGGAGGCCGCTCTCCCATGGAGAGCTCCGGCTGTGCCTGCGCCCATTTGTGGGATCATGGAGGTGCCATCCAGCTGTTTCCCAAAAATCCTCCTCTGGAAGATTCCCAGCTGTCTCCCACTGCCTGGCTCATCCCAGGGATGCCGTGCAGGGTCACGGTTCCCCACGGCACTTTCGGGGTGTTTTAGCAGCACCCAGACACCTCCTGACCCACCCCGACCCCTCATTTCACAATCCCACAACCCAGCCATCCCTTCCTGCAGCTCCTGCCCTTCTCCCCCCTCCGAAATCCACCCCCTCCTCCCACAGCAGCCCCTCCAAAACCCCGCGGACGTCAGCGGGTTACCAAAACCAGCGGGGACAGGAGAAATTGGGGTGTCGAGCAGCCGGGGCCGCCCCTATCGGGGCCGATCTCCTGCGCCGCCCAGTTCGAGCAGCTGGGCTCGGCTCCGGCTCGAACAAGCGGCGCTGCCTGATATCGATCACCTTATCTGGGGGCACATCCTGTTGCTATTTTGGCTGTTTCCTCCCCTCAACAGCTGGGGAGCAGCGCCAGCTGCTCGAAACCGGCGGCTTGGGGGGGTTTGGGGGGCCTGAAAGAGGCTCCTGAGCTGGGTTTGGGGGTGGTGCGACATCTCAGCGGTGCCAGCGTCCCCTTGAGTGCCCGCTGCCAGCCTGAGGGCACGACGGGGGCACGGGGGGGTTTGGGGCGCTGAAATCAAAGCGAAGCCGCGCTCGGAGCCGTTCCGAGGAGAAAACGGCTCCCGAATCCCGGTATCTGATCTTGCGGCGGCTCCTCGGGGCGCCGGTGGGACATTAAAGTCCTTGTCCCCTCCAGCAGCAGCCCCGCGGCGCTCCGTGCCCTGCCCGAGCTCGTCCATCCCCATTCCCACCGAATTCCCGTATCCAGAGCGCTCCTCGGCCCCGCTGGGTGATGGGAACAGGGACACATCGCCACCCCCCAGGAGTTTCACCCTCTCCATCCTCTCCCGGCATCCTGGGCTGGCGCTTCCCTGGGTTCTGCAGCGCCAAAAATGGCATTTAATCCCCGTGAAGTGATGATTTTGAGGTTTTTTGGGGAAACAAACGCACTCTTTGCTCTCAGCAACCCCCTGAGGGTTTCATCCTCCCTGTCGGGAATTTCTCCCAATTCTCCCCAAAAACCCAAGCCCGGCTTTTCGCGGCTGGAATTTTTTTGCGGAGCCGGGAGCTCTTGGCTGCAATTAGCTGGTGTTTAAACCCTCGCTAACCCTTAACATCCTAATGACAGCCGTAATGATGCTCCGCACATCCCGCAGCTAAAGATTACACTCGCTAATTAATTAAGCCCCGACCCTCCTCCCTCTCCCCACTTCCCTCGGCAGCCCGGAGAAGAAATCGCTGAGAGACTCTTCAGAAAAAAGGACATAAAGGCAGGGAAATGCAGGCACCAAAACAAGACAAACGGGGATTTGGAGACAATCCGGGCCGCGTCCATGTGACCCGAGGAGTGGACGAAGCAGGAGAAAGGAGAAAAATGCCAAGAGCAGAGCGGCCAGGAGAGAAAAAAACAAAAAAACCTCAACAAAACCCAAGAGCCAGCTTAAAAACCAAAAAAACAAAAAACCCAACAAAACCGAAAAAAAAAACGGGGAAAGAAAAGCACCAAGATGAAGGGAGTGACAAAGCATCAAAGGGAAAAGAAACCAAAGGCGTCGGAACAAAGGACGAGCTGGAACAAAGCACCAAAGAGGGGGGAACAAAAGCACTAAATAGAAAACAAAGGCGGGGGGACAAGAGAAGCCCCTCGGAGGGGCTGAGCCGGAGGGGCCCGGCCCTGGGCCGTGGGTGGCAGCGGGTCCCCGCCGGAGCCGGCCGGGGAGGGTGACAGCCCGGGGACAGCCCGGGGACAGCCCCAGTGTCGCCTTTGAAGCGGCAGCGCCGGGCTCGGGCCCCGGGGGAGGTGGGGGCGCAGCTCGGCCCCCGCTGCCCCTCCGGGCCCCCTGTGTGGTCCGGCCGCCCCGCTGTCCCTGCTGTCCCGCTGTCCCTGCGTCCCTCCCGCTGTCCCTCTGTCCCTCCCGCTGTCCCTACGTCCCTCCCGCTGTCTCTCTGTCCCTCCCGCTGTCTCTCTGTCCCTCCCGCTGTCCCTCTGTCCCTCCCGCTGTCCCTGCGTCCCTCCCGCTGTCTCTCTGTCCCTCCTGCTGTCCCTCTGTTCCCCCCTCTGTCTCTCTGTCCCTCCCGCTGTCCCTCTGTCCCTCCCTCTCTCCCTCCCGCTGTCCCTCTGTCCCTCTCCAGCTCAGCATCCCCCCCGTGCCCCGCTGCCTCCCCTGCCCCGGGGGTGGGCACGGCTGTGGCACTATGGGGACAGTGCCAGCCTGGCTGTGTCCCCTCCCGCGGTGGCTTTGCCTCAGTGCCGCGTGTGTGGCTGGCTGGTCCCTGTCCCCCCTGCCCCGGGGACAATCCTGGGTGAAAAGCAGGTCGGGAATTGAGTCCCGGAGGTGCCCACTCCCCGTCTGGAGCTCGGTGTCCCGGGCAGGGTCGGGACAAGCGGTGTCACACGCGGTGGGGACCCCCAGGGCGGGGAGAGCCAGGAGTCCGACCGGAATTGGGGTGCTGAAAGATGAAGTTAAGGTGCTGAAAGATGAAATTAAGGTGCTGGAAGATGGAATTGGGGTGCCACCACGCCAGTTGATGGCACCTGGGTCAGTGGCAGTGCCTGCACTGCATCATCCCGGGATTCTCACGGGTGGGACACAAGGCAGGGACGTGGGAATGGCCAAGGGGACACAGGGATGGAGTTCTGTGAGGACACAGCTGTGGGGACACGGGACTGCGTGTGGGACCCCTCCGAGGGTCCCGATGTGCTGAGGGGACACAGGAATGGCTGAGGGGACACAGGAATGGCTGTGGGGACACAGGAATGGCTGAGGGACACAGGAATGGCTGAGGGACACAGGAATGGCTGAGGGACACAGGAATGGCTGAGGGGACACAGGAATGGCTGAGGGGACACAGGAATGACTGAGGGGACACAGGAATGGCTGAGGGGACACAGGAATGGCTGTGGGGACACGGGACTGGCTTTGGGACCCTCGGAGGGTCCCGTGGTGCTGTGGGACACAGGAATGGCTGTGGGGACACGGGGATGTCTGAGGGGACACGGACTGGCTTTGGGACCCTCGGAGGGTCCCGCGGTGCCGTTCCCATCCCGCCGCGCACTCAGCCCGTTCCCGTTCCCGTTCCCGTTCCCCGTTCCCGTTCCCGTTCCCGAACAATGGCTCGGTTTCCGTGTCGGAAGCGGGGCCGGGTTCGCTCTGGCGGCGTTGCCCCTCCGGCCGGTTCCGCGGGGCCCGGCCATTGTGCGCGGCCTTTCCGCGCCTCAGAGCCGGGGCTGCCGCCGCCTCCAGCAGCGCCGGGCTCGGCCGCGCCGGCTCCGAGCGCCCCGGGCAGGGCGGGGGGCTCGGGAAAAGGAAGGCAGCGCTGGCCGAGCCGCTCCCCGGCGTGCCCCCTGCTCCGGGCCCGCTGCCCCCTCCCCTGCTGCCATTGTCCCGGCTTCCTGCGGCGGGGGAGGCAGGAGAGCTGCGGGAGCCGGGGGGGCCGGAGCCGCGGCTGGAGCCTGGCCCAGGTGCAGCCAGGTGGGAGCGGAGCTGAGCTGGTCACCGTGTGAAAGGACGGGGACCGTGTCCGTGCCATCCTCTCCATCCTGGCACCTCGTGGTCCTGGGGGTGACCAGCATGTCCTGAGGATGGCTGGGAGGTCCTGGGGTGTCCAGCAGGTCCTGGGGATGTCCAGCAGGTCCTGGGGGTGTCCAGCAAGTCCTGAGGATGGCTGGGAGTTCCTGAGGCTACCCAGCAGGTCCTGGGGGTGACCAGAAGGTCCTGGGAGTGCCCAGCAGGATCTGAGAGTGTCCAGCAGGTCCTGGGGATGCCCACCAGGTTCTGGGAGTGCCCAGCAGGTCCTGGGGATGCCCAGCAGGTTTTGGGAGTGCCCAGCAGGGCCTGGGGATGCCCAGCAGGTTTGGGAGTGCCCAGCAGGTTTTGGGAGTGCCCAGCAGGTCCTGGGGTGCCCGGCAGGTCCTGGGGATGCCCAGCAGGTCCTGGGGATGGTTGGGAGGTTCTGGGAGTGCCCAGCAGGTTCTGGAGGTGCCCAGCAGGTCCTGGGGGTGCCCAGCAGGATCTGGGGGTGCCCAGCAGCAGGATCTGAGAGTGTCCAGCAGGTTCTGGGGGTGCCCAGCAGGACCACGACGGGTGCCGGGCTCAGGGCCCGCCGTGTGGGTGGCACCGGGGGGACCCAGCAGGGACGGCCACCAGCCCCGGGGCCACTGGGGCCGGCGAGGAAGGAAAGGAAAGTGAAAGTCCGCTCGGGCCCGGCTGTTGCCATGGCGACCCCAACAAAGCTCCCGCTCCCTCTTTTTTTTTTTTTTTTTTTTTTTTTTTTGGCTTTTTTTGGTGGGTTTTTTTTGTTTTTTGTTTTTGGTTTTTTTTGGCTCCGTCGCGCGGGTCCCCGGCCCCTTTGGGAATTGTGTCTCTGCCCAGTTTGGGGACTGCGCCTCCCGCCCCCGGAGTGGCTTTGGGGACACTCGGGGCTGCCCGTGCCAGGGGTGGCACTGGGACAAACTGGGATAAACTGGGCAGGAGCTGCCCCTGGGCCCTGCCCCGTCCCCTCGGGCCTCAGTTTCTGCAGCTGGGAATGGGAATATGGGAATGTTACACTGGTTTTAATGGGAATGTTTCACTGGTTTTAATGGGAATATTTCACTGGTTTTAATGGGAATATTTCACTGGTTTTAATGGGAATGTTTCACTGGTTTTAATGGGAATGTTTCACTGGTTTCAATGGGAATATTTCACTGGTTTTAATGGGAATGTTTCACTGGTTTCAATGGGAATATTTCATTGATTTCAATGGGAATATTTCACTGATTTAGTGGGAATATTTCACTGTGTTTAATGGGAATGTTTCATTGATATTAGTGGGAATATTTCACTGGTTTTAATGGGAATGTTTCACTGGTTTCAATGGGAATATTTCATTGGTTTTAATGGGAATATTTCATTGATTTTAGTGGGAATATTTCACTGAGCCCCTTTAGGGTTTGGGGTCTGTGGGTGCAGCCCACTGCCCCCATTTCCTGTTAAATCCTCGGAGCGAGGATGGGAATTTATGCCAGGTCTCTGCTCTGCTCTTTCCCATCAATGGGGACAGGGAGAGGGCTGAGAGCAGAGAGTGGGTGCCCAAACCCCTCCAGAACCCCCAGCTCAGTGCATGGGGTGAGCAAACCCCAAATCCAAAGCCTAAATCCAAACCCCAAATCCAAACTCTAAATCCAAACCCCAAATCCCAGCAGCTCCATCTCTTCTCTCCCACCCTCGGGTGAAAAAAAACCCCAAAAAAATTTTTAAAAATCCCAAACCAAACCAAAAACACACCAAAAAAAAAAAAAAAAAAACCAAAAAAAAAAAAAAACCAAAAAAAAAAAAAAACCAAACCACTTGGAAAAAAAATTCCCAGAGAAGAAAATAACGGTGTGGGGGAGGAAAGAGCCTGGAGTCAATGGGAACTTTCCCGGCTGCTGAAACATAAACAGCTCTTCCGTGTTGACACAACATTTTAAAGGTTTCACGGCAGGAAAAAAAAGGCTCCTTGTCAACACTGGCCGGCCCGAGCCACCCCCTCTCCCTCTCCAGCTGCAGCCTGGCTCCCCTGGAAGGGTTTGGGTTCCCTGGATGGAATTCCCGGGAGCTGCTGGGGGGGATGAGGCAGGTGGGGCGCTGGGTTTGGGGTGTGGGGACATCCTGAGTGACCCCCAGGTAGGAAAAGCCTTGAGGATCCAGCAGAGCTCCCGGTTTTCCATCCCAAAGTGTGTGGGAATGGTGTCCAGCTGTCCATCTGTCCAGCTAGGGGGCTGCCAGTTGTTCCCCTTGCTCCGTGCCAGCTTTGCCATGGGGCACACAAGGGGGTGGCTGCAAAAAAAAAAAAAAAAAAAGGGTTTAGCAGCACTTAATCCTTGAGTATTTTAATATCTAAAGGAATGATTCCATGGATTTTCCTTACAATTATGCTTTAGTTATGAAATTCATCCAATCCCTTTCGGGATTGGAAAAGGGGAAACCCTTTTGGGATTCCCAACAGGCAAAGGTTGCACCTGGAGATATTTTGGGGAGGCAAAACTCTTTGAAAATCACAAACCTGAGAGTTTGGGAGCTCTGAGAGGCTCCAAGGGAGGTGCAGGTGAGCTCAGAGAGCCTCACCCTGGAGGTGTTTATAGGGCCGGGAGATGATTGATTTGGGGCATCAGGAAGTTTCCACGCTGGCCACGAGCCGAGCTGGCAGGAGCGGGAGTGGGAAGAATTCCCGAAGTGCGGCCACAATGGGCCCGTTCCACTCGGGCTGCGGTGCACAATGGGGCCGGGCTGGGGTCCAGGAGAAGCCGTGCCAGGGCTGCGGGCACGGTGCAGCCCCCTTTGTTCCCACCTGCCCTGCCCAGGTGAGCTTTCCGCTTCTGCTCCCGCCTTTGTCCCCCCGGGTACGATCAGGGAGCGTCTCACGGCCCCAGCCAGGGGCTCCTCGGGAATTTCTGGGATGGTGGAATTGAGCAGGGATTGGGTTGCTCAGGGGTTTTCAGGGAAAGGGGAGGTGGGGGATCAACCAGAGCAGTGAAGGAGTAAAACTTGAGGTGATTGAAAAGTTGGCAGCCGGATTTGGGGGTCTGTCACTGGCGCGTTGTGATTTTGGGGATCCCCCCCCGCCAATCCCGGGAATGTGGGCTGGGCTCTCCAAAATCCAGGCACGGCTCCACCCCCAGCCGGGAGCGAGGGAGGTCCGGTCCCTGCTGGCCCCGGGGTGATGGGGGGTGGTCTCAGGGTGTCCCCCCAGACCCCTCCGAGCCTCGCCCAGCCTTTGGGGGTCTCGGGAGCCGCAGGGCAGAGCGTGGGAGCCGCCGGCGCTGTCACACGCGGGTCCCCGGCGGGCGGGGGGTCTCGAGGGGAGGGGACGGGGACCAGGGGCCGCCCCGGAGCCGCTTGCTGGCTGGCTGGACCGGTGTCCCTCCTCCCCTCCTCCTCCTCCTCCTCCTCCTCCCCCTCCTCCTCCTCGCTCCCTCTCTCCGCCCGGCGCCGGGGCAGCTCCCACCGGAGGCGCTGGGGACATGGAGCGGACCTGAGGCGGGCGCGGCGGCGGCGGCGGCGGAGCCCGCACCGGCAGCACCGGGACTTGCACCGGGACTGGCACCGGCACCGGCAGCACCGGCACCGGGACTGGCACCGGCAGCACCGGCGGCGGCGGGACCGGGGCTGAGCGCAGCAGCGCAGCGGAGCCGTGAGTGCGGCCGGGGGGCACCGACACAGCCGCGGGGGTCGGGAACACCCTCGGGGGTCGGGGAACACCCTCGGGGGTCGGGAACACCCTCGAGGGTCGGGGAACACCCTCAGGGGTCGCGGCCGAGGGACCCCACCGCCAGAACCCCCCAGAGCCCCTCGGCTCGAGGAGGAGAAGGGAAAAGGGGGAACGGGGAGCAAAGTTCGGGGCTGCGAACTCCGCTCCGAGCGCCCCCCGCAGCCCCGGGGAGCCGGCAGCGCAGGAGTTAATCCCGCACCCCCGTCCCGCAGCCCCACCGGGATTTTTGGCCCCGTCCCACCGCGAACCGCGGCTCCGGCGCTCAGCGCGGCCCCCAGCGGGTGATTTGGGGTCGGGGACAGCGGCACAGCCCCCCAGCGCGGTCCGGGGTGTCCCCGCCGTGTGCAGGGACAGACGGACGCGCTGTGGGGCTCGGACACAGCCCCGCGTGTCCTGGGGCTGGGGGCGAGCGGGGGCACGGCTGTGCCCTGCTGGGGCGGGTTGGGGTCCCGCTTGTCGCCACTCTTCATCCCCCATCCCTGTCCCGAATCCTTGTCCCTCTTCTATTCCCCCATCCCTTTTCCCCATCCTGTCCCCATCCGTGTCCCCCGTCCCTTTTCCCCATCCGGTGTCCCCCCGTCCCTGTCCCCCATCCCTTTTCCCCGTCCCTGTCCCCCATTCCTTTTCCCCATCCGTGTCCCCCGTCCCTCTTCCCCATCCCTGTCCCCATCCCTGTCCCCCGTCCCTGTCCCCCGTCCCTTGTCCCCGTCCCTGTCCCCGTCCCTTGTCCCCGTCCCTTTTCCCCTGTCCCTTTCCCCGTCCCTTTCCCCGTCCCTTGTCCCCACCGTCCCACGGTGACACTTCGGGGCATCCCGCCCGCCCTTCCAGGTGTCCCGGCGGGGACAGGGGACGCCTGGTTTGGGGACACGATGGCTCCGGGCAGGAAATCTCGGCCGGTGCCACACGCGGCGGGTTCCAGAGGCACAAACACCGCGACACTGTCGCGATAGCGCACGACCAAAGAGCGGCTTTGGGAGCGGGGACAGCGCTAAACTCTGTCGCTTTGCTGGGACAACCCTTGTCACCGCCACAGCGACATTCCCGGAGCTGGGTTGGGGTCACCACAGCGGGGATGGTCCTGCAGGGGTTGTGCGCTCAGATTTGGGGGGAATTCGGTTTTTTTTTCCACCCCTCGAGAGCTGAAAAATCTCATCACAGCGAGTTAAACCCAAAGTTTAGCGGCAAAGAGGAACGCGGGAGCGGCGCGGTCGCGCGGGAGAGGTCTGGAGGCGGAAAAGGCGAATAAACAGAAATCTTCGCCGGGTTCCACCTCTGATTAATGATTTCCAGGGGGCTGGTGCCAGGCAGCAATGATGCTGCCCGGGAAAAATCCGTGCTTGGAGTCCCGCTTCCATCCCGTGGAGCTCCGTGGGCTCGGGGAGCACAAGAAAAGCGGGAGTGATGGATTTGAGGAGTGAAAAAAAGGAGAATTAGCTCGGTTAATGTGATTTTTTCCCCCGTAGCACGGAGCCGATAATGTCCGTCCCTCCCTCTCCCACCGAGCCGATAACTCCTGTTTGTAATTCGTGCAATTTCCTCCCGGTTCAATTTAATTTGGTGCAGGATCCATTCCGGTGACACTGATACAGTACTTTTTCCTCTCTCTCTCTTCGTTTTATTTTTTTTTTCCTTTTTCTGTTTGAAACCCAGCGATTTTCAGAGGCTTTTGTGCTGTTAAAAATAGCAGCTGGCCTTTGACAACCGCGGGCAGGCTCAGGACAGTTTTTCTTGACACATTTTTCACCAACATCATCTGATTTGTGTCCCTCCCGTGGCAGAGTGGCACCAGAACCGCCACCTCTCCCTTCCCAGAGGAACAGAAATCCTAATTTTAAAAAAAAAATCTTTTTTTTCCTCTCTTGGAAAAGCTCAGCTCCTGTGTTGCTTTTTTTACTTCCACCCAAACCCTCCCCTCTCCCTAAATCTGTCTCGCAGTGAAGTTTATCCCAGGCTGGGAGATGTCCTGAGGGGAATTTCTGGACTTTTTGTCTCCCTGCCGAAATGTCCATTATTCCGGGGGGGATCTTGCCCTGGCAGCCTGGGAAGGGGGAGATGGAGCAGCTCGTAAAGTTGTTATGTGCTGGAGGGGTTTAAATTTCATTGATGGGCTGCAGGGGAAAGGTTTGTGTCCCCGGGAAGGCAGCAGGGAAAAGCTGCTCTGCCAGTTGGATTATTTTTAATTTTGAGGCTTCCTGGCATCCCTAAGAAGGGGAGCAGGCTAAAACCACTTTTTCAGTGAGATTATTTTTAATTTTGGGTTTTTCTGGTGTCTCCAGGAAGGGGAGCATGTTAAAATTACGTTTCAGTGGGATTATTTTTAATTTTGGGGCTTGCTGGCATCCCTGGGAAGGGGAGCAAGTTAAAGCCACTCTTTCAGCAGGGTTATGATTAATTTTGAGTTTTTCTGGTGTCTCCAGGAAGGGGAGCATTTAAAAGCCACTCTTTGAGTGGGATTATTTTTAATTTGGGGTTTTTTTGGGGTGTCTGGGAAGGGGAGCATGTTAAAACTGCTTTTTCAGTGGGATTATTTTTAATTTTGGGTCTTGCTGGCATCCCTGGGAAGGGAAGCATTTTAAAGCCACTCTTTCAGTGGGATTATTTTTAATTTTGGGGTTTGCTGGGACTTGGACTCTCCAGGGCTGAGCAGCTGTGGGGTGAAGGTGGCTCTGGGGAGGTTTGAACCCCCCAGGTGAGGATTTGAGGGGTCCAAAACCCCCCAAAAAGGGTGAGGAGCTCCAAGCTTGGCTGGAGGGAGTCAGGGCAGAGCATCCCTGGGAGCTGGGATTGGGAATTTCCTGCTGAGGATGTGGGGTGGGAGAGGGGATCCCTGTGGGATGGAGATGATGGGAATCTGTGGGATACAGGGGATGGGAATTTTTGGGATACAGGTGAAGAGAATCTTTGGGATACAGGTGATGGGAATCTTTGGAATGAGATTCAGGTGAAGGGATTCTTTGGGATACAGGTGGAGGGAATCTTTGGGATACAAGCCATGGGAATCTTTGGGATGCACTGGGATGAGCAGAGGGAATCACTGGGATGCAGGTAACAGGAATTTTTGGGATTCAGATGTCAGGAATCCCTGGGATGCAGGTAACAGGAATTTTTGGGATTCAGATGTCAGGAATCCCTGGGATGCAGGTGGGATGAGCAGAGGGAATCTCTGGGATGAGGATAACAGGAATTTTTGGGATTCAGATGTCAGGAATCCCTGGGATGCAGATAACAGGAATTTTTGGGATTCAGATGTCAGGAATCTCTGGGATGCAGGTGGGATGAGCAGAGGGAATTTCTGGGATGCAGGTAACAGGAATTTTTGGGATTCAGATGACAGGAATCTCTGGGATGCAGATAACAGGAATTTTTGGGATACAGGTGAAGGGAATCTCTGGGATGCAGGTGGGATGTGCAGAGGGAATCTCTGGGATGCAGGTAACAGGAATTTTTGGGATTCAGATGTAGGAATCTCTGGGATGCAGGTGGGATGAGCAGAGGGAATCTCTGGGATGCAGGTAACAGGAATTTTTGGGATTCAGATATCAGGAATCTCTGGGATGCAGGTAACAGGAATTTTTGGGATTCAGATGTCAGGAATCCCTGGGATGCAGGTAACAGGAATTTTTGGGATTCAGATGTCAGGAATCTCTGGGATGCAGGTGGGATGTGCAGAGGGAATCTCTGGGATGCAGGTAACAGGAATTTTTGGGATTCAGATGTCAGGAATCCCTGGGATGCAGGTAACAGGAATTTTTGGGATTCAGATGTCAGGAATCCCTGGGATGCAGGTGGGATGAGCAGAGGAATCTCTGGGATGTGCTGGGCTCTGGAAGCTGAGCCTGTCCCAGCCCTCCTGGTGCTCAGCTCTGGGATCCCAACCCACAAACAACAAACCCAAATGTTTTCAGGGATGCTGTTGGCATCACTTTTGGGGGTCCCTCAGAGCTGACCCTGTGGGTCTGGGGGCTCAGGCTCGCTGTCCCCTCGGGCTGCTGTCTCTTGGTGCCCCCAGCTTTGTCCAGAGCCCTGCTCCTGCTCGCTCCAGCTTTATCCCATTGTAAACATCCCCGGCAGCTTCGTGCCAGCCGGGCTTTGTGCCTGCACGTGGGATTGCAGAAATCCCCAAAAAACTTCCAAAAAAGCTTTGACCACCCAGGGACCACCTTCACCACCACCAGGGCCGTGCTGGCGGCGCCGCTCCTCCTGTCCCACCCTGCGAGTTCCAGCCGTGCTGGGGCAACACCCGCTGCTCATTTTCCTTAAAAATTCCATTTTTTGGAGCAAAATAACCCCCCATGGCAGGGCAGTGGCTGCCCTGAGCCCGCGGTGTTGTGGAGGAGCCGCTGCCCTCTTTTGTTCTCTGCTCTGAGTGCAGGCTGAGGGCCAGGGGTGAGGAATTCCCCCTGCACAGAATCCCAGGGGGGATTAAGGCTGGAAAAGAACTTTGGGATCATCGAGCCCCTAAGCCCGGCCCTGCCACGGCCAGCACCTCGTGTTCCCTGGGAAAAGAGTGGGGGCCCGAGCTGCTGATTTTGGGGAGGCTGAGAAGCTCTGAGAGGGGCTGGGGAGCTCTGGGAGCTGGGGGCTCAGGAGAATCTGGGGGTTCAGGGTTGATGAAGCAGCTGAGAGGGCTCAGGGCTGAAGCAGAGAGGAGTTTGGGGGCTCAGGAGGAGCTGGGGGGTTCAGGGCTGAAGCAGAGAGGAGTTTGGGGGCTCAGGAGGAGCTGGGGGCTCAGGGCTGATGCAGAGAGGAGTTTGGGGGCTCAGGAGGAGCTGGGGGCTCAGGGCTGATGGGACAGATGGAGTTTGGGGGCTCATGGAGGAGCTGGGGGGCTCAGGGCTGATGCAGAGAGGAGTTTGGGGGCTCAGGAGCAGCTGAGGGTGCTCAGGGCTGATGCAGAGCTGAAGTTTCAGGGCTCAGGACGGAGGAGTTGGGGGGCTCTGCATGGATGGAGGAGTTGGGGTGTTTGGGCTGATTATTGAGGAGCTGGGGGTTCAGGGGAGCTGAGGGGTTCAGGGATGAATATTAAGGAGCTGCGAGTCTCAGGAGGAGCTCAGGGGGGTCTGTGGGGCTCAGGAGGAGCTCAGGGGGAGCTGAGGGGCTCAGGAGGAGCTCAGGGGGATCTGTGGGGGCTCAGGGGAGCTGAGGGGCTCAGGAGGAGCTCAGGGGATCTGTGGGGCTCAGGGGGATATGTGGGGCTCAGGAGGAGCTCAGAGGGATCTGTGGGGCTCAGGGGGGGTCTGTGGGGCTCAGGGGGGAGCTGAGGACACCCAGGCTGGGGCCGGAGGAGCCGCGGGCTCGGCTGCTGGAGCTGCGGGAGGCAGAGCTCCGAAACCCGCGCAGCCCCCGGGCCGGGCGTGCCCGGGGTTGGGGTCCCCGCAGCACCCCCGAGCAGCCCGGGCCGGGCTCTGCCGGGCTCTGCCGGGCTCTGCCGGGCTCTGCCGGGCTCTGCCGGGCTCGGCCGGGCTCTGCCGGGCTCTGCCGGGCTCGGCCGGGCTCTGCCGCTCGCTTTTCCGCAGGATTTGCTCTGGGCTGGGGTTTCGTGGCGCTGCGGGGAGGGAGCTCCGAGCCGCGGAGAAGTTTTGTGCGATGCATCACCCGATTCCCACCCGGTTTTAACCCGGTCGGGAACACGCAGAAGGGAAATAAATTAGCGCAGCTTCTGACAGTTCTGCTGGGAAATATCTCCGTGTTTTTTACCCCATCCCGAGCCTTTCAGGGAGTCGCTGCAGGGGTGGGATCTGCTCCGGCCCCGCCGCGCCCCGGGTGCTGGGCAGTACCCGCGCTCCGGGAGTTACGGAGACACAAAATTTCAAATATTTCAGCCCCAGCTCTCTTGGGTTTTTTGGCTGAATCTGTGTAATCCACACCTCGGAGCAGCTTTTCCTGCTAAAAATTATGGGTTTGAGTTAAAAGCACTGGCAAAACATTTGGGTTGAAGTTGGCAGAAACCCCAGGAAAAAATTCTGGACAATTTTTGGAGCTCCCCTCCCTCCTTCCTTCCCACTCTGTCCACCTGCTCCAGCCCCACGTGGAGCTGCTCCAACCCCAAAAATGGCTCTGCTCACCTTCATTCCTTCCATCCCCAAACACCCCAAATGTTTCTGTGAGTGCTTTTAGCTCAAATCCATCATTTTTAACGGGAAAAACTCCTCCCATGAGGATTGCACCGAGGGGAAGCTCCTGCCCCTTCAGCCAAAGGATCCAAACTGGGAAAAGATGGGGCTGAAATATTTGAAATTTTGCCTCTCTACAATTTAATGCTCCATTCCCAGCCAGGCCATGTGATGGTTATAAAAGATGCAGGTGGTGGCTGCAGCCTCCTGCCACCTTTTCCCTGTCCCTTATCAGACAGGAACAAGATAAGAAGCCACCTGAGGACCCCCTGAGAGCGCCCAGTGAAATCTGTAATTGTTATTTTAATGCTGGTGCAGGCGGCTCACGCTGCTCATTGTTGGCTGGAAAGAGGAGAGGATATAAATTAAATATAGCCAAGGGAGCTGAAAGGCAGCATTTGATCCGCTCTGCTGTGGAAAAAGGGGCTGGCAGGAGCTGGGGACTTCGGAGAGGCAGGAGCAGAGGTTGGAAGGGAGAAATCCGGAATTTGGAAGGCAGGAATTCAGAAATTGGAGTGTAGAAATTAAGGATTTAGAAGGGACAAATTTGGAAGTTGGAAGGGAGGAATTCAGAAGGTGGGAATTCAGGATTTGGAAAGGGAGGAATTCAGGATTTGGAAAGGGAGGAATTTGGAATCCAAAAGGGAGAAATTCAGACTTTGGAAGGCAGAAATTCATGGTGATGTTGCAGCTGTCCCAACCCTGTCCCCCAACACTGAAAGTTTTTCGGTGTTGGACAGTCCTGGGCTGCCACCACGGCTCTGTCCCAGCAGTGCCACCAAACCAGTGCCACCCCTGCCACCCCCAGGGACGCCCGGGGTGGGGACGGCTCTGAGGAGAGGCTGGCATGAGAGGCTGGCACGTGTCACCTGCAGTGTCCCCACCGTGGGGACAGGGAGACAACTGCAACAGGGATTGGGGGACACAGAGGGACACAGAGGTGGCTGGAGGGGAATTGGGGACACAGAGGGACACAGAGGTGCGTGGGAGCTCCAGACTGGGCAGGAGGGTCGCTGTCACTGTCACTGTCCCCTCCAGCCCTGCAGGAGGAGCTGCTGTGGGGACAGTTTGGAAAATCCTCTGCCCTGAGCCCTGGAAATGGCAGAACTGGGAATGGCAGAGCCCGGGAATGGCAGAACTGGGAATGGCAGAACCAGGGAATGGCAGAGCCGGGAATGGCAGAGCCAGGGAATGGCAGAGCCGGGAATGGCAGAGCTTGGGAATGGCAGAGCCCGGGAATGGCAGAGCCCGGGAATGGCACAGCCCGGGAATGGCAGAACTGGGAGCCGGGAATGGCAGGGCCGGGAATGGCACAGAGCCCGGGAATGGCAGAGCCGGGAATGGCAGAGCCGGGAATGGCACAGAGCCCGGGAATGGCAGAGCTGGGAATGGCAGAGCCGGGAATGGCAGAACTGGAATGGCAGAGCCGGGAATGGCAGAGCCGGGAATGGCACAGCCCAGGAATGGCAGAGTTGGGAATGGCAGAACTGGGAGCTGGGAATGGCAGATCCAGGAATGGCAGAGCCGGGAATGGCAGAACCAGGAATGGCAGAGCCGGGAATGGCAGATCCCGAGCAGGGCGGGCTCGCGGAATGCCAGAGCCGGGAATGGCCGAACCAGGGAATGGCACAGCCCAGGAATGGCAGAACCGGGAATGGCAGAACCAGGGAATGGCAGAACCAGGGAATGGCAGAGCCGGGAATGGCACAGCCCAGGAATGGCAGAACCAGGGAATGGCAGAACTGGGAATGGCAGAACCAGGGAATGGCAGAGCCGGGAATGGCAGATCCCGAGCAGGGCGGGCTCGGGGAATGCCAGAGCCCGGCCTTATCTTTGTGTGGAACAATGGAGGGCTCGGCCCTATTGTTCGCTCGCGGTCCCCCGGGGCACGGGCTGGCTCGGGAGCGTGCCCGGATCCGCGGGCAGGGCCGGGCGGGGACAGGGGGCGGCACGGGTGGCACGGACCCCTCGTGGCTGCCTCTCCAGCGATTCCCGCAGGGAGCCCTTTCCCGCTGCTTCTCCGTGTGGATTTTTGGAGCAGGGAAGGTCCCCTGGAGAGCCCAGCTGCAGGCTGGGCAGGGCAGAGCAGAATTTGCCGGTTTTTAGGGGCTCTTTTAGGGATTTGGGTTCTCAGGTCCTTCCTGCTGCGTTTCCTCTGGTTTGTGGGTCCGTTCTGGGAATTTGGCTGGGGAAAACGTAATTTTGCATGTGGGATTTGTATGTTTTCCCAAAAAAAAACCCCAAAACCAAAAAAACTCATCCTGGGAGCTGGGCAAAGCTGGCACAGCCCAGGGAACAGACACAGGAGCCCAGGAGCCCTCAGGCTGCAAGCACAGCCCCAAAATCCTCCCCAAATCCTTTTGTTCTCCCAGAGCCAGCAGCACATCCCAGTTCCTTGGGACCAGCCTGGGATGGGCACCTGGAGGCTGGAGCTGCCAATTCCCACTGCTCAGGGAGCCCAGGGGAATTTGGGATGGAGCAGGGAGGTGACACAAGTGCCACCAGCACCACAAACCCCCAGTTTGATTCCCTGTCCCAAATGGGGAGGGATGGCAGCTTCTGGTGCATGCTGGGTTTTTGTTGTGCAGTGAAAACCGCCCCAAAATCCTCATTCCCAAATCCCTCTGCTCTCCCAGCTCCCACCTGGGAGCTGAATTTGCTGGGTTTTAATTCCTCCAAAGCCAGCAGGGAGAGGAGGGCGAGACCCAAACCCATCCCACTGGGACTGGGGTGATTTGGAGGTCGCTGCTCTCAAATCCCTTCGGATTCTGCACCCAGAATTGGGGTGTCCCAAAACCTAAACCCCGGGGGTGTCTCCCTGAGGTGAAATAGTGACCAAAACATGACAGAAAAAGTGACAAAAATGGCTCCTGCAGTTTCTCAGAAGCGCCGCCGGATGCTCTGCGTCACCCAAGGTGGGGGATGAGCTCAGGAACCCAAACCCACACCCCAAACCAGGGAAACAGCACCAAACCCAAACCAACCCTGGTGAGGGGAAATGGGGCCAGACCTGCCCTTCTCAGGGGGCTTCACCCAAACCCACCCAAACCCATCCATCCCTGAGTCCTGTGAGAGGAGACCAGCGGGAACAGAGCCAGGGCTGCCTTGGGGAGGGGTTTTGGGACAGGAGATGATTTGGGGACAGGAGATGATTTTGGGGGACAGGAGATGATTTTGGGGGACAGAATGTGATTTGGGGACAGGAGATGATTTTGGGGGCAGGAGATGATTTTGGGGGACAGGAGATTATTTGGGGACAGGAGATGATTTTGGGGACAGGAGATGATTTTGGGGGACAGGAGATGATTTTGGGGGACAGAAGATGATTTAGGGGACAGGAGATGATTTTGGTGCAGGAGATTATTTTGGGGACAGGAGATGATTTTGGGGCAGGAGATTATTTTGGGAGACAGAAGGTGATTTAGGGACAGGAGATGATTTTGGGGGACAGGAGATGATTTGGGGGACAGAAGATGATTTTAGGGACAGGAGATGATTTTGGGGGACAGGATATTATTTTGGGGGACAGAAGGTGATTTGGGGACAGGAGATGATTTTGGGGGCAGGTGAGTGGTGCCCTTTCCCTCAGAGTGAGGTTCCTGAAGATTCCTGATGTTTCCTGGGGCAGCTCCCAGGAAAAACCCCATTACTGGAACGTGAAGCAACCCCAACATGTGGAGCTCTCCATGCCCTGAATTTGGGCAAATTTAGGGATTGTGTCCATGTCCCCTCCATGTCCCCTTTTGTCCCTCCATGTGACAATCTGGGCCCCTTTGTTGCAGCTCAGGACGCTGAGCACAGGCACCCCAAAAGTTTCCGGGGCGCTGCCGGCTGCGGCTGTGGGGCGGAAACGCGGCCCCATGAGATTTTGGGGCGTGATTAGGGGTTGGGGTGCTGCAGGTGGCTGGCTCTGAGCACCCTTGGGTGCTCCTGGGTGTGCCCAGCAATCCTGGGAAACACGAGGAGGGATTGGCGCCCACAGAAGGGAAAACCTGGAAAAGCAAAGGATTAGTGGAAGGTGGAAAATGCCATAAAAAAATCCCATAAAGGGTGGGGTGTTGTTGGCAGGAATGGATCCCCAAAAACGTGGGAAAAAAAGGGAATTATTGGAAGGTGTAAAATTCCATTAAAGCTGAACAGCGGGGCCTTTATGGATATGGGTTTTGACAAGGGGTGGACACCCCAAACTCCTGGAAAAATACAGAATTATTGGAAGGTTTAAAACTCCATAAAAACTCAAGGATGTGGAGTTCCTGGCTGGAATGAATTCCCCAAAAGCCTGGAAAAATAAGGAATTATTGGAGGGTGTAAAATGCCACAAAAACTCAACAATGGCGGGTTATGGACTGGGATGGACCCAAACCAACACCGAGTTCTGCACATCCCAACACCACCATGGATTCCCCATGGGAAAACGGGTTTGGGAAGGTGGGAGGTGCAGGGCAGGTGGGTGACCCCACTTTGGGCATTTTTTTTCCAACCAGCAAAAGAGTTGGATGTGTTGACCTTCCCTCCCTCAGGCAATACAAAAATCTGGTTTAAATCCTGATTTAAATTCACGTTTAAAACCAGGTTTAAATTCAGGTTTAAAACCAGGTTTAAATTCAGGTTTAAAATCAGGTTTAAATTCAGGTTTAAAATCAGGTTTCAAGTCTCGTTTAAAATTAGGTTTGCCCTCAGCGCCTCGGCCGAGCCCCCCCTCCCAGGCTGTGCCTGGAAACTCTGAGTGGCAGAAGTGACACAAAAACGCCGCCGAGATCGGGCGCCCCGATAAACGCTCGGGGCGAGGGCAGGCGGCACTGCCAGGGCCAGGAGGGACCCGTGCCAGGCTCTGGGTGAGTTCTCCCCATCCTCCTCCGAAATTTTCCTTTATTTTTAACGTGTTTCATCATTTTTTTCAGTTTAATTCCCGCCATCGATGGCTCTGGGGAGAATCGGTTCCGTTGGGGGTGATGTTGGGGGTGATGATGTTGAGGTTCTGCTGGGGATGCCCTGGAGGGTTTTTGGGAGCTGCTCCAGGGATTTCTGCTGGATGCCAAAGACCTGAAGCTCCCCCACCACCCCTCTGTGGGTCACAACCCCGCTGGGTATTGGGGTAAAGGCTCAGCAGGCGCAGTTCAGGGAGGCTTCTGCATCTAAAATATCTTTTTAAACTTGTTTCTGATGAGGAAAAAAAAGGGTAAATCCCCATTTTTAAGAGCGAGAGGGTTCCCTCTATTAGAGGGAATGCTTTGGGGTTTTGTAGGGTTTTAATGCAGGAGGGTGGGAAGGGAAGAGTAAAAGAGGGCAAAAAAAAAAAAAAAAAACCTACAAATTTTTGATTTTTCCTAGCGGTTTAGACCTGTGATTTTCTACAAAGGGGACTTGGTGCTTTCAGACTTCCCCCTGCCATCCCTGCCCTTGATTTCCCTCTCCTGAGCATCCCCTTTCCCCAAAGATCCTTGCAGCCCCATAAAAATCCCCTGGAATAAACCCTGCAGAGCCAGAGGTGCCACAAGGATCCTTTTCCTTACGGGTTTCTCTCCTGGAGTGGAGGAACCAACCCAAAGCTCCTGTCGGGTCTGGGAAATGGGAATGAGCAGTGCTGGTCCCATCACGTGGCTCCTCCTGGGATTGTTCCCGGGGCTGGGGGGGATTTGACGGGGTTGGAAATAATTCCAGCGCCGGAGTTTCCTCCGCTTCCCTGATGAGATCATTCCCGGCTCATAAATCCCCCGGCCAGGAAGTTCCACCTGAGGTTCAGGCGGATTTTTTTTTTCCTCCCCTCCTCTTTCGAACCCTCCCTGTGGCAAAAGGAAAAATGTGTTTGGGATGTGGCTGTGAACAGGGTGGCCCCGGGCCAGGGGACGCCCAGGGAAGGATCCGGCTGCTTCCAGGGATTGGGATTTATTTGGATAATTACGGATCTCCTGGCTGGGTTTTGTCACACAGGCTCGTGGGAGGCAGAATCCCTGGATTTGGGGTTGGGAAGGAATTTTAAAGGGTTGTTTTGGGGATCCTAAAGGATAAATCCCTTTGGAGTACTGGGAAAGCAGAGGAAGATGGAAATTCTCCATCTGCAGGGACACTGGGATGTGTCCCAGAGCTCTGGCATGGATCCAACGGATCCTGGTGCCCACAGGGGATGTGTGGGGCATGGATCCTGATCCCAGTGATGTGTGGGGCATGGATCCTGATCCCAGTGATGTGTGGGGCATGGATCCTGATCCCAGTGATGTGTGGGGCATGGATCCTGATCCCAGTGATGTGTGGGGCATGGATCCTGATCCCAGTGATGTGTGGGGCATGGATCCTGATCCCAGTGATGTGTGGGGCATTGATCCTGATCCCAGTGATGTGTGGGGCATTGATCATGATCCCAGTGATGTGTGGGACATGGATCCTGATCCCAGTGATGTGTGGGGCATGGATCCTGATCCCGGTGATGTGTGGGGCATGGATCCTGATCCCAGTGATGTGTGGGGCATGGATCCTGATCCCAGTGATGTGTGGGGCATGGATCCTGATCCCAGTGATGTGTGGGGCATGGATCCTGATCCCAGTGATGTGTGGGGCATGGATCCTGATCCCAGTGATGTGTGGGGCATTGATCACGATCCCAGTGATGTGTGGGACATGGATCCTGATCCCAGTGATGTGTGGGGCATGGATCCTGATCCCAGTGATGTGTGGGGCATGGATCCTGATCCCAGTGATGTGCAGGGTATGGATTGAACTGATCCTGGTGATATGTGGGGTATGGATCCAACCAATCCCAATGATTTGTGGGGTTTGGATCCAATGGATCCTGGTGCCCACATGGAATGTGTGGGGCATGGATCCCAATCCCTGTGCCCACAGGGAACGTGTGGGGGTTGACTCATCCTTATCAAGCTTTGCTGGGGGCTTTATTTTCCTATTCCCACCCACCGTGATCCTGCTGGGCACCAGCTGGTCAAACCCAAGGGGATGAGCTGGATTTGGCCAAGAGGAACCATCCCATGGGAAATCAGGAGCAGAGCTGCTGAGAGCAGAGCCTGACCTGCAGTTTAGTCCTGATCCCATTTCCTGGGACCCCAGGGTCTCCTGGGATTCATAGGGGATGGAAAACATCCCTGATAGAGAACATAGAGCACCCCGTGGAGCCTCCCAGATCCTCCTGTTCCCCTTGGCCCCACCTGGGGATTCCTCTTTTCCTCCCTCCCTTGCGTTTGAGAGAATTTAGGGATGAATCCCTGTAAATTTTGGATTTGATTTAACCCCAAAACTCTAATGGAATTCATCAGGGAATTCATTAATAACCCTGGGTATGGCCTGGAGGCCTGAGGAGCAGGCTGGGATTTTTTTGGGATAGAATTGGTAAAAATGGTTGTAATTTCTTCAGGATTCAACCTCCCATGAGTTCCCTGGAGACCTGAATTGCTCCTTGCCATCTTAAAAGATTTTAAATTGATGCTCCCCACCAAAAAAAACCCCATAACGTGTCTGTGCTGAGCCAATTCCAGGGGTGAGGAGGTGACATCCCCCCATGGGGACACCAGGATGGAGAGGGCACCTGGTGGGAAGGGGGTGGCACAAGCAGAGAGGCGACCCCCACTCCTTCCTGTGCCTGCTCCCGGGAGTTTCCGTGATGCTGCTGCTGCTGTCACCGCTGTGCCCCGACCCCCTGGGGACATTTCCGGATGTTTCCAGAGCCCGTTTGTCCTTTGGGGAAGGAGGAATCGCCTTCAGGGTGGGGGATGGACAAACCCCGGCTGCTTTGGGTGGCCAGCAGCAAATCCCTGCTCCTGCTCACCCCAAAAGTCTTGTCAGGATGGAAAGGGGCGTTTGGGGTCTGGGGGTCTCTTTGGGGTGGGGATTTTCCACGGGGCACTGCCAGGCAGTTCCCATCCTGTCCCTGCTGCCCCTCGGAGCATCCCCATCCCCAAATCCCCCAAAAACCTCCCACCTCAGCGCGGTTTTTTCAGCTTTTCCGGTGCCCTGAGCTCTCTGGGCAGGGGAGCTTTGGGTTTTTCTGCTGCCGAGCTCAGGTGAGGTGCTGAGAATGCAGAGGCGGCCGAGGATTGGGCTGAGCCCAAATTTGGAGCGTTTCCGCTGCTGCTCTGTGGGGCAGCGGGTGGGGACACGGCCCTGGCAGGCGACACGTGCTGGGAGCAGTGACACGCGGAGCTGTGGCTCTCACGTGGTGCTGGTGCCATCTCTGGGGCTGAAAACGCTCATCCCACTCCTTTTTGTGGTTAAATTTATTTTTTTCAGAACCAGCAAACCCTGTGGCTCTCACGTGGTGCTGGTGCCATCTCTGGGGCTGAAAACGTTCATCCCGTTGTTTTTTGGGGTTAAATTTCTTTTTTTTCAGAACCAGCAAACCCTGTGGGTCTCACATGGTGCTGGTGCCATTTCTGAATCTAAAAACCCTCATCCAATTGTCTCTTGGGGTTAAAAAATAATTTTTCAGAGTCAGCACCTTGGGGACACGGCCCTGGCAAGGGACACGTGCTGGGAGCAGTGACACACGGAGCTGTGGCTCTCATGTGGTGCTGGTGCCATCTCTGGGGCTGAAAACGCTCATCCCACTCCTTTTTGTGGTTAAATTTATTTTTTTCAGAACCAGCAAACCCTGTGGGTCTCACGTGGTGCTGGTGCCATCTCTGGGGCTGAAAACGCTCATCCCGTTGCTTTTTGTAGTTAAATTTATTTTTTTTCAGAACCAGCAAACCCTGTGGGTCTCACATGGTGCTGGTGGCATTTCTTAGTCTAAAAACTCTCATCCAGTTGCCTATTTGGGTTAAAACATAATTTTTCAGAACCAGCAAACCCTGTTGGTCTCACATGGTGCTGGTGGCACTTCTGAATCTAAAAACCCTTATCCCATTGCTATTTGGTTAAAAAAATAATTTTTCAGAACCAGCAGACCCTGTGGTTCTCACGATGCTGGTGGCATTTCTTAGTCTAAAAACCCTCATACAGTTGCCTATTCGGGTTAAAATTTTTTTTCCAGAACCAGCAGACCCTGTTGGTCTCACATGGTACTGGTGCCATCTCTGGGGCTGAAAACGTTTATCACGTTGCCTTTTGGGGTTAATTTTATTTTTTTTGTAGAACCAGCTAACCCTGTGGGTCTCACATGGTGCTGGTGGCATTTCTGAGTCTAAAAACTCTCATCCAGTTGCCTATTTGGGTTTGAAAAATAATTTTTCAGTACCAGCAAACCCTATTGGTCTCACATGGTGCTGGTGGCATTTCTTAGTCTAAAAACCCTCATCCAGTTGTCCCTTTCGGAGTTAAAATATCATTTTTCAGTACCAGCAGACCCTGTGGGTCTCACATGGTGCTGGTGGCATTTCTGAGTCTAAAAACTCTCATCCAGTTGCCTATTTGGGTTTGAAAAATAATTTTTCAGTACCAGCAGACCCTGTTGGTCCCACATGATGCTGGTGGCATTTCTGAGTCCAAAGCTCTCATCCTGTTGCCTATTGGGGTTAAAACCCAATTTTTCAGACCCTGGGGTCCTGCATTTTCTCATCCATGTTTTTTCCCCCCCACATTCCACCTCCCCCACCTGCCATTCCCAGGGAACGTCCCTCCCATCCCGGGATGCTCTGGATCCCCAGGGACGTCACGGCAGCTCCGTGAACTTCCCCCAGGCAGGGACATGGGCCAGCCCCGGCCATCCCGGGCACGGCAGAGCAAACATCCATTCTTCTCTCTTGGAAGACACCCGGGGCGGAAAGGCTTGGAAGCAGCTCCGGGGGGACATTCCAAGTCTGGCAGGAAAGCGGCCGCGCTCGTCTGGCAGGAGATGGGCCATTGTCTGTGCCGGTGGCCGGCCGGGATTCCTCAGGTCCTGCCTGCGAGAGGAAAATCTCCCTGTGTGTCTTTATTTTTTCCTCTGCCCCCTCCCAGGGGTGTCGGGGCTGCTGCTCGTTGCTCTTTTGGTGTTTCCTCCTCGGATTTTTCCCTGTTTTCTGGGATGTGTTGGCGGGATGAGGTTTTTTTTTTGGAGATGATTTGGCATCACGTCGGGCTGCTTAAAGGAGAAGTCATGGATGGAGAGCTTTGGGAGGGGGAAAAACTCCCAAGAATTGGGACAACCTGTGGGCAGGGGAGGGCAGGGTCATCCTGAAAATTTGGGTCCCCCAAATAGAGGGGCAGGATGAGGCAGGAGTGATGTGACACAGGGTGAGGGGTCTAGGTGACTCTTGGATCCCCAAGATCCTGAAATGCCAGGATCTCGGTATCTCTTGATCTCCACATCTCTTAGATCCCCAAATTCCTGCAGTTCTGGAATCTCGTTGCCCCTTTGAATTCCTGAACTCCTGTAGTGACAAAATCTTGGTGTCTCTTGGATCCCAAATTCCTGCACTGCTGAGATCTCAGCATCTCTTGGATCCCCTGGCTCCTGCAGTGTAGGAATCTTAACAATTTTTGGATCTCCAAAATTCCTGCAGTGCCAGGATCTCAACATCTCCTGGATCCCAAACTCCTGCTGTGCCAGGATCTCAACATCTGGATCCCAAACTCCTGCAGTGTGCCAATCTCAGCATTTCTTGGATCCCCAAACTCCTGCTGTGCTGGGATCTTGGCATTCCTTGGGTCCCAAGCTCCTGCAGTGCTGGGATCTCTAGGATTCTCAAGCTCTGCAGGATCTCCACATCTCCTGGATCTCCAAATTCCTGCAGTGCTGGGATCTCAATATCTGGATCCCAGACTTCTTCAGTGCCAGGACATCAACATCTCCTGGATCCCAAGCTCCTGCTAGTGCTGGGATTTTTGCATCTCTTGGATCCCATGCTCCTGCAGTGCTGGGATTTTGGCATCTCTGGGATCCCAAGCTCCTGCAGTGCTGGGATTTTTGCATCTCTGGGATCCCATGCTCCTGCAGTGCCAGGATTTTGGCATCTCTGGGATCCCAAGCTCCTGCTGTGCTGAGATTTTGGCATCTTTGGGATCCCAAGCTCCTGCAGTGCCAGGATTTTGGCATCTCTGGGATCCCAATCCTCGTGCAGTGCCAGGATTTTTGCATTTCTTGGATCCTAAGCTCCTCCAGTTCTGGGATTTTGGCATCTTTGGATCTCAATCCTCCTGCAGTGCTGGGATTTTGGCATCTCTGGGATCCCCAAACCTGTGCCAGGCAGGGTGGGGGTTTTCTGGCACCTCAGCCCCTTGTCCCGGCCCCTGGAGCCGCTGTGCTCCACACAAGCAGGGCGATAGGATCAGCCTGGCTGGCGGGCAGGAAGGGTGGCACGGCCACCGGGAGAATTGCAGGACGTGCCGTTCACGGGTACAAACCAGGGAATAAAACCTGTCCCCAAAACCCTGGAGCTGCCAGGCTGGGATTGGGAGAAAGGTGCATATGGGAATTTCAGGGATTTGCTGCTTGTAGGATGAGCTCCCCAAAAAGCTCTGAGGGAAGGGAGCATCCCGTGAGGATTTGGGATCTGTCTCCATCCTCGGAGCTGGCACTTTCCATCCCAGCCCCGTTCCCTCCCTTCCTCCCCGCCCTGGATTAAATGGGGAACATTAAAACCCAAGAAGATCCCTTTCAGTGCTGGTGCCAGGGCGATTGTTCCGTGCCCATTGTGCGCCCCAGGCAGCCCTGGAGCCCACACCTGAGACCCGCCTGGAATGAGATAAGGACACGTTTTCCCCTTTTTCCCTTTTTTTTTGTTTGCTCGGCAGAGTGGATAATAAACCCTCAATGAGGCCTCTTTCAAACACGGCCCTATTAAAGCGCTGGCCCCATTTGAAGAGTAAATTTCCAGTGGCACCGGGAGGTGAAGAACAATGGGAGTGGGACCTGCGGGAGGGGTGGGATTTGGGATTTTCTGCCTGTCTCAAACTGAAGGCATCGCTGCTACAAAACCTACAAAACTTGGATTTTTTTGACTGGGGGGAAAAAACCGCAAAAAAATCAGGGAAAAGCTGGAAAAAGGGAATTTCCTGCGCACCTGAAGGGCTGAGGTGCTGCACATTCCTGCCTCAGTTTCCCCACAAAGCAAATCCTCGCTGCAGCGGGCACAGCTTTCCCACCGTGTCCCTCCTTCCCGGCCACGGATTTTGGGGGCCGGGTGGCCCCGGCCAAGGTGAGCCGGGGCAGGAAGGGGCGCCGCAGGATGCGGCAGCCCCCGGGCGATGGAGGAAACCCGGCGGGTTTGTTCGGAGGAGGGCGAGGGAACCGAGATTAAAAAAAGGCCCGCTAAGATCAGAAAGGCTGGCGAGCACAGTGCCCTATTGTGGAGCTGTCACACTTCCCTTTACTTTATTGCTTTTGTCCAACACCCCATTGTTCCACTTCCTTTTGTCCCCTATTCACAGCCCTGGCTTTTCATTACCCAGCCGGCCTTGTTGTTTTCATTTCTTTTGTTTGAAGTTCCTGAGAGGAAGGTTTTATTTTCAGCCGTTTGATTAATTCGCAGCTTGAGCCGGGCTTTGTTTGTTATGTAATTGCTGCCCCCAAGCCGGGCGGCCCAGCTCAGCCCTCCCCACCCCGCCTTGCACCCCCAAATTGGGTTTAGGGGCTGCTGATGGGGTGGGATGGGAGGTGAGAGGATGCTGGGTTTGGGTTGCAGGTGCTGTCCCACAGCCCAGAGCCCCATTCCCGGCAGTGTCCGGGGAAAATCCCTTCCCTAAGAGCCTCCTTTTCCCATTATTCCCGAGGACAATGCTCCTTCTTGCTGGGTGGTGTGAGGGTTGGTGGCCTGGAGCAGCCAAATCCCGGTGGGCACTGCCCCGTGGGCACCACGCCAGGCCTGGCACTGCAGCGAGGAAGGGGAGAGGTTTTGGGGACAAACCCCATGGAATGCTTGGGGTCCCCTTGGGCCACCCCGTTCCCTGTAAACCTCTTTGTTGTTCCTGTGGATCGGGGTTGGTGGGATCTGGGATTGGTGGGATCAGGACTGGTGGGATCAGGGACTGGTGGGATCTGGGACTGGTGGGATCTGGGACTGGTGGGATCTGGGTTTGGTGGGATCAGGGTTGGTGGGATCTGGGACTGGTGGGATCAGGGTTGGTGGGATCTGGGACTGGCGGGATCAGGGTTGGTGGGATCAGGGTTGGTGGGATCTGGGACTGGTGGGATCTGGGACTGGTGGGATTCCTGGTACCAGCCCCTTGTCCTGGCAGGGCCTTGGCCAGTGCCGTGCCAGGGACTCCTGGAGGAGCTGTTCTGGCCTGTCCAGTCCCAGTGTCCCAGTCCCAGTGTCCATCCCATGCCAGGGACTCCTGGAGGAGCTGTTCTGCCCAGTCCCAATCCCAGTCCCAGTGTCCCAGTCCCAGTGTCCCAGTGTCCATCCCATGCCAGGGACTCCTGGAGGAGTTGTTCTGCCCAGTCCCAGTGTCCCAGTCCCGGTGTCCCAATCCCAGTCCCAGTGTCCCAGTCCCGGTGTCCATCCCGTGCCAGGGACTCCTGGAGGAGCTGTTCTGGCCAGTCCCAATCCCAGTCCCAGTGTCCCAGTCCCAGTCCCAGTGTCCCTATCCCAGTCCCAGTGTCCATCCCGTGCCAGGGACTTCCTGGAGGAGCTGTTCTGCCCAGTCCCAGTGTCCCAGTCCCAGTGTCCATCCCGTGCTGGGCATTCCTGCAGGAGCCTTTCTAGCAGGGTCCTGGAGCACCGAGGGGGACACAGGGACCCCTGGGGGGCTGGCACAGGTCCCTGTCACCCTGTCTGTTGGCTCACTGGACGTGGCATGAAGGTCCCTCAGTCCCAATCCCTGCATCGCATTTAGGAATTAATTCCTCCATTCCAAGATTTCCCTGACCCCCCAAATCTGGAAAACCGGGAACAAGAGCTCAGCTTTGCCCGTGGCCAACGCCAGGAACGCTGTCCTTGCAGCGTGGGGCACCAGGCTGGGGGAGGGCTGCCTGGTGGCCGTGGTGACATCCCTGCCGCCCACAGGATGTCCATGAGGAGCCCGGTGTCCCCGGCCCCGGAGCTGGATGGAGCGGGCACCATGGTGAACTGCGCCATCAAGACGGAGGAGAAGAAGGAGAGCGGCCCCGAGACCCCCCCGGGGGCTGCCCCCAGCGCCGAGCCCCGGCCCCACGACCCCCCAGGGCCACCACCCAGGGATGGCAGCGACCCCCAGGCCCTGCCACAGGTGGGTGTGACAAACGTGGTGCTGCCCCATCCCAGGGAAGGGGCGGTGGCTGCTGCCCCGCGTGGTTTTTCCTCATCCCAAGGAATTAAAACTGAATTCCGAGGCTCTCCCAAGGTTTTTTTTGGCTCCTCTTAGATCGTCCCTGGGTTTTGAGGGCTCCAGCTTTGGCGTGGAACCCCCTCCAGATGTTCCCCATCCCTTCAGCTCCCTTTTCCATCGTCCTTGGGTTTTCCTTCTCCCTTCAGAGGGGAAAGGAGCTCGGAGGAGCCGGGCAGGCTGGATACGGGAGAGAACACCCCAGCACTTCCAGCACGATGCTCTCTAGATGGGATCAGGGAATGTGCTGGTGGGGGGGATCGGGATCTCCCAGCCTGGGGGTGTCCCCGGCGGGGCAGCAGCTCCAGTGACGCTCCGTGTCCCGCAGGAATCCCGCCCTCCCTCCGGGGACGCTCCCGAGCCCCGGCGCTCCGCCTTCGAGCCGGCCGGGGCCGGCCACGAGAAACTGGACTTCAACAGGAACCTGAAGGAAGGTGGGAAATGGTTTTTGGGGACAAACCCCGGGGAATGGCAGTGCTTGGGCTCCCTTGGGGTGTTAGAGCCCACTCCCAATAAACATCATTGTCATTCTGGTGGTGCCCATCTGGCACTGGGATGGGATTGGCGCCCACAGGGGCTGGGTGGGATCGGGGACTGGTGGGATTGGGGATTGATGGAATCAGGGATTGGTGGGATCAGGGATTGGTGGGATCAGGGACTGGTGGGATCAGGGACTGGTGGGATCAGGGATTGATGGGATCAGGGATTGATGGGATCAGGGATTGGTGGGATCAGGGACTGGTGGGATCAGGGATTAATGGGATCAGGAACTGGTGGGATCAGGGATTGGTGGGATCAGGGATTGATGGGATCAGGGACTGGTGGGATCAGGATTAATGGGATCAGGAACTGGTGGGATCAGGGATTGGTGGGATCAGGGATTGGTGGGATCAGGGATTGATGGGATCAGGGATTGGTGGGATCAGGGACTGGTGGGATCAGGGATTAATGGGATCAGGAACTGGTGGGATCAGGGATTGGTGGGGTCAGGATTGATGGGATCAGGGACTGGTGGGATCACGGACTGGTGGGATCAGGGACTTTGGTAGGATCAGGGACTTTGGTAGGATCAGGATTCATGGAATCAGGAATTTGTGGGATCAGGGACTGGTGGGGTCAGGGACTGGTGGGGTCAGGGACTTTGGTAGGATCAGGATTCATGGAATCAGGATTTGTGGGATCAGGATTGATGGGATCAGGAACTGGTGGGATCAGGGATTGATGGGATCAGGAACTGGTGGGATCAGGAACTGGCGTGATCAGGGACTGGTGGGATTGGGGAGTAGTGGGATCAGGGACTGGTGGGATCGGGGATTGGTGGGATCAGGAACTGGTGGGATCAGGATTGATGGGATCAGGGATTGATGGGATCAGGGATTGATGGGATCAGGAACTGGTGGGATCAGGGATTGATGGGATCAGGGATTGATGGGATCAGGGATTGATGGGATCAGGAACTGGTGGGATCAGGGACTGGTGGGATCAGGACTTTGGTAGGATCACGATTCATGGAATCAGGATTCATGGAATCAGGATTTGTGGGATCAGGATTTGTGGGATCAGGGGACTGGTGGGGTTCCCGGTACCAGCCCCTTGTCCTGGCGGGGCCTTGGCTCCTGCTGTGCCAGGGGCTCCTGGAGGAGCTGTTCTGGTGGCCACTTCCCAAGGGCTCTCTTGGGGTCCCTTCCCTCACCCAGATCCCTCAGGATTTTCCCAGAGCTGCAGGGTGGGCTGAGCTGTGCTGCTGAGCCTTGGGATGTGCTCACGTGGTTGTCCCTGTCCCTGTCCCTGTCCTGTCCTGTCCTTGTCCCTGTCCTGTCCCTGTCCTGTCCCTGTGCCTGTCCCTATCCCTGTCCCTGTCCTGTCCTGTCCCTGTCCTGTCCCTGTCCTTGTCCCTGTCCCTGTCCTGTCTTGTCCTGTCCCTGTCTTGTCCCTGTCCCTGTCCCTGTCCTGTCCTGTCCTTGTCCCTGTCCTGTGCCTGTCCTGTCCCTGTCCCTGTCCCTGTCCCTGTCCTGTCCCTGTCCCTGTCCCTATCCCTGTCCCTGTCCTGTCCTGTCCCTGTCCCTGTCCTGTCCCTGTCCTGTCCCTGTCCCTGTCCTGTCCCTGTCCCTGTCCCTGTCCTGTCCTGTCCTGTCCTGTCCCCTGTCCCTCTCCTGTCCTGTCCCTGTCCTGTCCCTGTCCCCAGTGATGCCAACCATCGAGAAGCTGCTGTCCAGTGACTGGAAGGAGCGGCTGCTGGGCAGGAGCACGGCTGAATCCAAGGAAGTGAAAGGTGGGATCCACCTCCACCAACCTCCCCCTGCGTCCCAGCTGGGATCATGGCATTTCCCACCAAAGCAGGAGGGGACATGTCTGCATCTCATAGGGATTTCTCCCCTTTTAAAATTTATTTTTTTGGGGTTGAGAATCTCTGACTGCATGGGGGGGGTCTCAGCATGTGAGGATCTTTTCATCTCTCCCAAATTTGTCATTCCCTGGTCACCCAGTGCTGCCTGTAGGACTTCTCTGCCTCGCATTTCCCACCCCAAACACTTCAATCCCCGACCAAAGAAAATGGGAATCACACTCCTTAAACAAAACCACCTCCACCCCACCTTGTGCTGCCAACTCTCTCCCTCCTCCCAACCCCCTGACCCTCACCCAGGCAGGTTTTTTTTTGCCCCCAGGAACCCAGGAGAGCCTGGCAGAGAAGGAGCTGCAGCTGCTGGTGATGATCAACCAGCTGTCGACGCTGCGGGACCAGCTGCTGACGGCGCACTCGGAGCAGAAGAACATGGCCACCATGCTCTTCGAGAAGCAGCAGCAGCAGATGGAGCTGGCCCGGCAGCAGCAGGAGCAGGTGGGGCCCCTCCCTCCCCCCAGGGGTCCCCCGGAGGGGCAGGGAGGTGGTTTGGGGGTCTTGTTGTCTGTTCCCATCCCAAAGCTCCTTCGCAATCATCCCTGAGCCCCGTGGCTCCTCCTGAGCCTCACAGCTCCTTTTGAGCCCCCCCCGAGCCCCTCCTGATCCCCCCAGCTCCTTCACAATCATCCCTGAGCCCCCCAGCTCTTCCTGAACCCCTCAGCTCATTCTGAGCCCCCCAGCTCCTCAATAATCAGCCCAAATCCCCCAACTCCTCCATCCATGCAGAGCCCCCAACTCCTCCGTCCTGAGCCTGAAACTTCAGCTCTGCCTTCAGCCCCTGAGCCCCCCAGCTCCTCCTGAGCCCCCAAACTCCTCTCTGCATCAGCCCTGAGCCCCCCAGCTCCTCCTGAGCCCCAAACTCCATCTGCCCCATCACCCCTGAGCACCCCCCAGCTCCTCCTGAGCCCCCAAACTCCTCTCTGCATCAGCCCTGAGCCCCCCAGCTCCTCCTGAGCCCCCAAACTCCTCTCTGCATCAGCCCCTGAGCCCCCAGCTCCCCCCATCAACCCTGAGCCCCTCAGCTCCTCCTAAGCCCCCCAAGCTCTTTCTGAGTCCCCAAACTCCTCCATGCTCACCCCTGAGACCTCCAGCTCCTCCCAAGTCCTTCCCACAGCCCTGGGGACCCCTGCACCCCCTTTTCCTGTGGTGCTGGCTGGGTTCTGCCAGGCTGGAGGCCAGCCCAGTGCTGTCCCCGATGTCACCAGCCTGCCCTGTCCCCTCCCCAGATCGCCAAGCAGCAGCAGCAGCTCATCCAGCAGCAGCACAAGATCAACCTCCTGCAGCAGCAGATCCAGGTAAAGGCAGGGGACACTCCCTGTGCCCCTGTCCCCACCCTGGGGTGACTCCCCGTGTCCTCCTGGGGGTGGCACTGCCCTGCAGCGTTGATCTGCTGTCCCTGTGCCCTCCAGCAGGTCAACATGCCCTACGTGATGATCCCTGCCTTCACCCCCGGGCACCAGCCCCTCCCGGTGCCCCCCGAGTCCCAGCTGGCCCTGCCCATCCAGCCCATCCCCTGCAAGCCAGGTGAGCTGCGTGTCCCTGGCCCCGGGCCTGTCCCCCAGCCGTGTCCCTGCTGTCCCCAACTGCTGTCCCTCTGCTCTCACAGTGGATTACCCGGTGCAGCTCCTGCACAGCCCCCCCCCTCCCACGCTGAAGAGACCCGCGGGCCCGGGCCACCTCCAGATGCAGGTACAGCCCCAAAAATCTGTCCAAACCTTTGTACAACCCTGAAAAACCTACCTAAACCCTGGTACAGCCCCAAAAATCTATCCAAGCCTTGGTACAGCCCCAAAACCTACCTAAACCCTGGTACAGCCCCAAAAATCTGTCCAAACCTTGGTACAGCCCCAAAACCCCCCTTCAGTCCTTGGTACAGCCCCAAAAACTCCCTCCAAACCTGGGTACAGCCCCAAAAACCTATCTAAACCCTGGTACAGCCCCAAAAACCTACCTAAACCTTGGTACAGCCCCAAAACCTCTCCAAACCTTGGTACAGCCCCAAAACCCTCTCCAAACCTGGTGGTACAGCCCCAAAAACTCCCTCCAAACCTGGGTACAGCCCCAAAAACCTATCCAAACCCTGGTACAGCCCCAAAAATCTGTCCAAGCCTTGGTACAGCCCCAAAACCCCCTTCAGTCCTTGGTACAGTCCCCAAAACCCCTCCAAATCTTAGTACAGCCCCAAAACTACTGCCAAACCCTAATACAGCCCAAAAATCTATCCAAACCTTGGTACAGCCCCAAAAACCACTTCAGCCCCAGGTACAGCCCCAAAACCACTGCCAAATACTAATATAACCCCAAAAACCTCTCCAAACCTTAGTACAGCCCCAAAAATCTATTCAGCCCCTGGTACAGACCCCAAAACCCCTTCACTTGGTCAGCTCCTAAACCTTAGTACAGCCCCAAAACCTCTCCAAACCGTGGTACAGCCCCAAACCTACTGCCAAACCCTAATACAGCCCAAAAATCTATTCAAACCCTGGTACAGCCCCAAAAATCTATCTAAACCTTGGTACAGCCCCAAAACCCCCTTCAGTCCTTGGTACAGTCCCAAAACCCCTCCAAACCTTGGTACAGCCCCAAAAACCCCTCCAAACCTTGGTACAGCCCCAAAAACCACTTCAGCCCCAGGTACAGCCCCAAAAACACTGCCAAATACTAATATAACCCCAAAAACCTCTCCAAACCTTAGTACAGCCCCAAAAATCTATCCAAACCCTGGTGCAGACCCAAAACCACTGCCAAATACTAATATAACCCCAAAACCTCTCCAAACCTTGGTACAGATCCAAAACCTCTCCAAACCGTGATGCAGCCCCAAAACCACTTCAGCCCCAGGTACAGCCCCCAAAACCACTGCCAAAATACTAATATAGCCCCAAAAACCTTCAAACCTTGGTACAGCCCCAAAAATCTATCCAAACCTTGGTGCAGCCCCAAATACCCCTCCAAACCTTAGTACAGCCCAAAAAATCTATTCAGCCCCTGGCACAGCCCCAAAACCACTGCCAAACCCTAACACAGCCCCAAAACTCTCCAAGCCCTGGTCTGGGGGTGTGGGGGCAGCTCCTCACCCTCCATCTCCTCCTCCTCAGGAGACCTCGCAGCCGCTGAACCTGACGGCCAAGCCCAAAGGTTCCGAGCTCCCCAGTGCCTCCAGTTCTCCCAGTTTGAAGATGAGCGGCTGCCAGTCCCTGACACCGAGCCACGGGGCCACCAGGGAGCTGCAGGCCAGCCCCTCCAACCTCCCCCTGGGTGAGCCCCCATTTTGGGGGGGACAAGGGACATCCCTGCCCATCCCAGGGGTGACCTGGGTGACACTCCAGGCTGTGCCACCCCTCGGGGCGTGGGTGTGGTGGTCAGGGTGGGGTCAGTGCCCAGGGGGTCAGCAGGGCACTGATGGGTGCCCAGGGGGTCAGTGGGGTGACCACTGGCACTGATGGGTGCCCAAGGGGTCAGTGGGGTGACCACTGGCACTGACGGTGCCCGAGGGGTCAGTGAGGTGACTGCTGGCATTGATGGGTGCCCAAGGGGTCAGTGGGGTGACCACTGGCACTGATGGTGCCCAAGGGGTCAACAGAGTGACCACTGGCACTGACAGTGCCCAAGGGGTCAGTGGAGTGACCGCTGGCACTGATGGATGCCCGAGGGGTCAGTGAGGTGACCACTGGAACTGGTGGGTGCCCAAGAGGGTGGGTGCTCTGGGGGTCAGCAGAGTGACCACTGGCACTGACAGTGCCCAAGGGGCCAATGAGGTGACTGTGGGCAGTGATGGGTGCCCGAGGGGGTGGGTGCTCTGGGGGTCAGCAGAGTGACCGCTGGCACTGACGGTGCCCGAGGGGTCAGTGGGGTGACCGCTGGCACTGATGGGTGCCCAAGGGGCCAATGAGGTGACCACTGGCACTGATGGGTGCCCAAGGGGTGGGTGCTCTGGGGACCAGCAGAGTGACCACTGGCACTGACAGTGCCCGAGGGGGTGGGTGCCCTGGGGGTCAGTGAGGTGACTGCTGGCACTGCTGGGTGCCCGAGGGGTCAGTGAGGGTGACCGTGGGCACTGACAGTGCCCAAGGGGGTGGATGCTCTGGGGCCAGCAGAGTGACCCTGGCACTGACGGTGCCCGAGGGTTCAGCAGAGTGACGCTGGCACTGACGGCGCCCGAGGGGTCACTGAGGTGGCCATAGGCAGTGATGGGTGCCCAAGAGGGTGGGTGCTCTGGGGCCAGCAGAGTGACGCTGGCACTGACGGTGCCCGAGGGTCCAGCAGAGTGACCCTGGCACTGACGGTGCCCGAGGGTTCAGCAGAGTGACCACTGGCACTGACGGTGCCCGAGGGGTCAGCAGAGTGACCCTGGCACTGATGGTGCCCGAGGGTCCAGCAGAGTGACCGCTGGCACTGACGGTGCCCGAGGGTCCAGCAGAGTGACCACTGGCACTGACGGTGCCCGAGGGGTCAGCAGAGTGACCCTGGCACTGACGGTGCCCGAGGGGTCAGCAATGTGACCCTGGCACTGACGGTGCCCGAGGGGTCAGTGGGGCGACCACTGGAACTGGTGGGTGTCCAAGGGGGTGGGTGCTCTGAGGTCAGTGGAGTGACTGCTGGCACTGACGGTGCCAAGGGGTCAGTGTGGTGACCGTGACTGCTGGCACTGATGGGTGCCCGAGGGGTCAGTGGGGTGACCGTGGGCAGTGATGGGTGCCCGAGGGGGTGGGTGCTCTGGGGTCAGCAGAGTGACCCTGGCACTGACAGTGCCCAAGGGTCCAGCAGAGTGACCGCTGGCACTGATGGTGCCCGAGGGGTCAGCAGAGTGACCGCTGGCACTGACGGCGCCCGAGGGGTCAGTAGGTGACCGCTGGCACTGACGGTGCCCGAGGGGTGGGTGCTCTGGGGCCAGCAGAGTGACCACTGGCACTGACGGTGCTCGAGGGTCCAGCAGAGTGACCCTGGCACTGACAGTGCCCAAGGGGTCAGCAGAGTGACCCTGGCACTGACGGCGCCCGCGTCCCGCAGGGTTCCTGGGAGAGGGCGATGCCATCACCAAAGCCATCCAGGACGCGCGGCAGCTGCTGCACGGCCACGGCGCCGCCGTGGAGGGGGCCCTGAGCAGCCCCTACCGCAAGGTGAGCTCCCGGCCCGGCGCCCCCGGTGCCACAGCTGGCCCGGGGCTGCTGCTGACCCCCTGTCCTGCAGGAGCCCGTCGGGAGGGACGCGTCCCCGGGGAAGGAGCGCGTGGAGGAGGCGCCCGGGCACCGGCTGGACGAGGCTCTGCTGAGCTGCGACGTGGATGGTGAGCGCGAGGGAGCGCTGAGCTGAGCCTGGCTGTGCTCCGGCTTAACTAACTGAGCCTGGCTGTGCTCCAGCTTAACTGAGCCTGGCTCTGATCCAGCTTAACTGAGCCCGGCTCTGCTCTGAGCCCGGCTCTGCTCTGGCTTAACTGAGCCCGGCTCTGCTCTGAGCCCGGCTCTGCTCCTGGCTTAACTGAGCCCAGCTCTGCTCTGGCTTAACTGAGCCCAGCTCTGCTCTGGCTTAACTGAGCCCAGCTCTGCTCTGAGCCCGGCTCTGCTCTGGTTTAACTGAGCCCAGCTCTGCTCTGAGCCCGGCTCTGCTCTGGTTTAACTGAGCCCGGCTCTGCTCTGAGCCCAGCTCTGCTCTGAGCCCAGCTCTGCTCTGGCTTAACTGAGCCCAGCTCTGCTCTGAGCCCAGCTCTGCTCTGGCTTAACTGAGCCCGGCTCTGCTCTGAGCCCAGCTCTGCTCTGGTTTAACTGAGCCCAGCTCTGCTCTGAGCCTGGCTCTGCTCTGGCTTAACTGAGCCCGGCTCTGCTCTGAGCCCAGCTCTGCTCTGAGCCCAGCTCTGCTCTGGCTTAACTGAGCCTGGCTCTGCTCTGAGCCCAGCTCTGCTCTGCTTAACTGAGCCCAGCTCTGCTCTGAGCCCGGCTCTGCTCTGGCTTAACTGAGCCTGGCTCTGCTCTGGCTTAACTGAGCCTAGCTCTGCTCTGAGCCTGGCTCTGCTCTGGCTTAACTGAGCCCAGCTCTGCTCTATGCTCCACTGAGCTCAGCTCTGCTCTGGCTTAACTGAGCCTGGCTCTGCTCCAGCTGCACTGAGCCCAGCTCTGCTCTGAGCTCCGCTGAGCCCGGCTCTGCTCAGGCCCCACTGAGCCCGGCTCTGCTCTGGCTTAGCTGAGCCTAGCTCTGCATTGAGCCCGGCTCTGCTCGCTAGGCCCCACCGAGCCCGGCTCTGCTCAGGCCCCGCTGAGCCCAGCTCTGCTCTGGCTCTGGCTCCGGCTCATCCCCTGTGCCCCTCGCAGGCTCCCGGCACTTCCCGGAGTCCAGGAACAACAACCACATCAAGCGGCCCATGAACGCCTTCATGGTGTGGGCCAAGGACGAGCGCAGGAAGATCCTGCAGGCGTTCCCAGACATGCACAACTCCAGCATCAGCAAGATCCTGGGTGAGATCCCAGGGCTGGATCCCTGGAGGGATGGGAATGAGGTCCTGGGCTGGATTCCTCTGCATTCCCCTGGAGGGATGGGAATGGGAGCAAGATTTTGGGCAGGGCCCCTCTGAATTGCCGTGGAGGGACCTCCCTGACCTGGGGACAGTCAGGAAACCTGGGGGGATGAATCCCAGGAAGGAAAGTCAGGGAATGAGGGAATTAACCCCTGGAGGTGCCTGGGGATGGTCAGGGAATGAGGGGATGAATCCCTGGAGGGAAAGTCAGGGAATGAGGGAATTAACCCCTGGAGGTGCCTGGGGGTGGTCAGGGAATGAGGGGATGAATCCCAGGAAGGAAAGTCAGGGAATGAGGGAATTAACCCCTGGAGGTGCCTGGGGATGGTCAGGGAATGAGGGGATGAATCCCTGGAGGGAAAGTCAGGGAATGAGGGAATTAACCCCTGGAGGTGCCTGGGGGTGGTCAGGGAATGAGGGGATGAATCCCTGGAAATGCTCAGGGAAAGTCAGGGAAGCTGTTCCTGACATTCTGGGAGAACCAGCTGCAGCGCACAGCTGTAAATCCAGGTGCTATCCCCACAAGGAATGCCATTAATTAACAGCACTCATTCATTAATCAACCACCAGCACCAACAAATCTGGGGGTGGGTTTATCACCACGCAGGATCCCGCTGGAAATCCATGTCCAACCAGGAGAAGCAGCCCTACTACGAGGAGCAGGCGCGGCTGAGCCGGCAGCACCTGGAGAAGTACCCGGATTACAAGTACAAGCCCCGGCCCAAGCGCACCTGCATCGTGGAGGGGAAGCGGCTGCGCGTGGGCGAGTACAAGGCGCTGATGAGGAACCGGCGCCAGGACGCCAGGCAGGGATATTTGATTGGGTAATTCATTGATAAGGGATGTGTGTGCCCCGCCCGCGGGGTCTGAGGGGGGGACGGGGAGGGGATCGCCTGGTGGCATGGGGGGGTGTTCACCTGGTGACATGGGTGTGGCCTCACCTGGTCACCCTGGGGTTTGTGCCCGTGGTGACCAGGTGACATTGGTGGATGTTCACCTGGTGACATTGGTGTTCATCTGGTGACATGGGTGTTCATCTGGTGACGTTGGTGGGTGTTCACCTGGTGACATGGGTGGGTGTTCACCTGGTGACATGGGTGTGGCCTCACCTGGTCACCATGGGGTTTGTGCCTACCTGGTGACATTGGTGTTCATCTGGTGACATTGGTAGTTCTCACCTGGTGACATGGGTGGGTGTTCACCTGGTGACATGGGTGTGGCCTCACCTGGTCACCCTGGGGTTTGTGCCCGTGGTGAGCAGGTGACATGGGTGGGTGTTCACCTGGTGACATGGATGTTTACTGGTCCCCATGGGGTTTGTGCCCGCCTGGTGTCCATGACAGGGGGCTCACCTGGTGTCCATGGGTTTATGCCCACCTGGTGACATGGGTGGGTGTTCATCTGGTGACATGGGTGTTCATCTGGTGACGTTGGTGGGTGTTCACCAGGTGACATGTGGTTTTTGCCCACCTGGTGACATGGGTGGGTGTTCACCTGGTGACATGGGTGTGGTCTCACCTGGTCACCATGGGGTTTGTGCCTACCTGGTGACATTGGTGTTCATCTGGTGACATTGGTAGTTCTCACCTGGTGACATGGGTGGGTGTTCACCTGGTGACATGGATGTTTACTGGTCACCATGGGGTTTGTGCCCGCCTGGTGTCCATGACAGGGGCTCACCTGGTGACATGGTGGGCCTCACCTGGTCACCCTGGGGTTTGTGCCTACCTGGTGACATTGGTGTTCATCTGGTGACATAGGTGTTCATCTGGTGACATTGGTGGGTGTTCACCTGGTGACATGGATGTTTACTGGTCACCATGGGGTTTGTGCCTACCTGGTGACATTGGTGTTCATCTGGTGACATTGGTAGTTCTCACCTGGTGTCATGGGTGGGTGTTCACCTATGACATGGGGTGTTCATCTGGTGACATGGGTGTTCATCTGGTGACATTGGTGGGTGTTCACCAGGTGACATGTAGTTTTTGCCCACCTGATGACATGGGTGGGTGTTCACCTGGTGACATGGTGGGGCCTCACCTGGTCACCCTGGGGTTTGTGCCCGTGGTGAGCAGGTGACATGGGTGGGTGTTCACCTGGTGACATGGATGTTTACTGGTCACCCTGGGGTTTGTGCCCACCTGGTGACATTGGTGTTCATCTGGTGACATTGGTGGTTCTCACCTGGTGACATGGGTGGGTGTTCACCTGGTGACATGGGTGGGTGTTCACCTGGTGACATTGGTGGGTGTTCACCTGGTGACATGGTGTTTACTGGTCCCCATGGGGTTTGTGCCCGCCTGGTGACATTGGTGTTCGTCTGGTGACATTGGTGGTTCTCACCTGGTGACATGGGTAGGCGTTCATCTGGCAACATGGATGGGTATTCACCAATTGTGCCCACCTGGCTTTATTGGGGTGCTCACCTGGCTCCCATGGGGTTTGTGCTCATCTGCACCAGTGGGGTGGGGCTCACCTGGTGCCCATGGGGCCGGTGCTCACCTGATGTCGATGAGGTGAGTGCCCACCTTGTGCCCACCCGATGTTTATGGGGTTGGTGCCCACCTGCCCCCCGAGGGACCCCCTGCCCCCGACTGCCCTCTCACTGCCCGCTGTGTCCCACAGGCCGCAGGGCAGCCAGGTGCCCCCCGGCTCCTCGGACGTGCTGTACCCACGGCCCGTGGGCGTCCAGCTGCCCCCGCCCCTGCTGGAGCACTACCTGCCCCGCGGGGCGGACCCCACCATGCCCGTCATCGTCAACACCCGCAGCCTCAAGGACGGCGACGCCGGCGACGACGGGCACTCGGTGCCCGAGGGGGACATGTACCGCTACAGCGAGGACGAGGACTCGGAGGGCGAGGACAAGAGTGACGGCGAGCTGGTGGTGCTGACGGACTGAGGGGGACGGGGACAGCCACAGCTGCCCACCCCCACAGGGCTCCCTCAGGGTGGGCACCTGGAATTTTGGGTGGCGAGGACTGGCTTGGCCTTGCTTTGGTGGCACGGGGAGCTGAGGCCACCAGAGCCTGGAGATTTGGTGACACGGCTGCTGCGCTGTCACCCCTGAGGGGGTGCAGGGAACCTCCAGAGCATCTCCCAGCCCTGCAGCACCTGCAGAGAGCCTCACCTGCTGGCCACGGACTGGGGACACGGGGTGGGGACACGGGGTGGGGACACGGGGTGGGGACACGCTCGTCCCTCCTCTATCCTGGTGTGACCTCCCCGCCGCGCTTCCCGCTCGCTCTTTGGAGCCTGCCAGGAATTCCCACCGAGCCAATTTTAGCTCCAGCCTGGCCCTGGCTGCAGCCAAGGGCTCCTCGGGGCCCTTTGTGCTCCCAGCAGCTCTGGCCCACTTTGGGAATAAAGCAGGGGCTGTTCCTGCCAGCCCCGCTCGGAGGGGATGTGCCCGGCTGTCCCTGGGCACCTGGCCCTGAAGTTTGGGCTCCACCTGAGCCCTGCAGGGTGACAGCCAGGGAGCAATAATGGCCCTTAGGGAAAAAAAGGAATTACTGGGAAAAATTAGCTTGCTCTGGTTAGAGCCTGTTCTGGAGGGGCTGGGGTGAGGTGTGGCTGTGAGTCTCCAGGTGAGAGTTCGGGGTGTCCAGGTGAGAGTTTGGGGTGTCCATGTGAGTTTGTGCAGTGCCCAGCTGTGCACACACAGTGTCCAGGTGTGCATGTGCAGTGTCCAGGTGTGCATGTGTGGTGTCCAGGGATGTGTGTGGGGGGTCCAGCCGTGCACACTCAATGTCCAGCTGTGCACACACACTGTCCAGCTGTGCTCACTGTCCAGCTGTGCACACACAGTGTCCAGCCATGCACACACACTGTCCAGCTGTGCACACACACTGTCCAGCTGTGCACACACAGTGTCCAGCCGTGCACACACAGTGTCCAGCTGTGCACACAGTGTCCAGGTGTGCATGTGCAGTGTCCAGGTGTGCATGTGTGGTGTCCAGGGATGTGTGTGAGGGGTCCAGCCGTGCACACTCAATGTCCAGCCGTGCACACTCAATGTCCAGCTGTGCACACTCACTGTCCAGCCGTGCACACACACTGTCCAGCTGTGCTCACTCCGTGTCCAGCTGTGCACACACACTGTCCAGCTGTGCTCACTCCATGTCCAGCCGTGCACACACAGTGTCCAGCTGTGCTCACCACTGTCCAGCCGTGCACACTCACTGTCCAGTTGTGCTCAATGTCCAGCTGTGCACACACACTGTCCAGCTGTGCTCACTCCATGTCCAGCTGTGCACACTCACTGTCCAGCTGTGCTCAATGTCCAGCCGTGCACACACAGTGTCCAGCTGTGCTCACTCCATGTCCAGCTGTGCTCACACACTGTCCAGCTGTGCTCACTCCGTGTCCAGCTGTGCACACACACTGTCCAGCTGTGCTCACTCACTGTCCAGCCGTGCACACACAATGTCCAGCTGTGCACACACAGTGTCCAGCTGTGCTCTCTCCATGTCCAGCTGTGCACACTCACTGTCCAGCCGTGCACACACAATGTCCAGCTGTGCACACACAGTGTCCAGCTGTGCTCTCTCCATGTCCAGCTGTGCACACTCACTGTCCAGCTGTGCTCAATGTCCAGCCGTGCACACACACTGTCCAGCCGTGCACACACACTGTCCAGCTGTGCACACACACTGTCCAGCTGTGCTCACTCCATGTCCAGCTGTGCTCACTCACTGTCCAGCTGTGCTCACTCCATGTCCAGCTGTGCTCGCTCCATGTCCAGCTGTGCTCAGCCGCTCTCTCCCTGCCGTGTCCCTCTCATTCCCTCCGTGCGCGGGGCTCCGGCACCTCCCTGTGGCAGCAGCCGGGAACGGGCTCCGAGCTGGGACACCGCGGGGACAGTGACAGTGACAGGGCTGGGGACACCGCGGGGACAGTGACAGTGACAGGGCGGGGACACTGAGGGGACAGTGACAGGGCTGGGGACACTGCCATGGGGACACTGCCATGGGGACATCCCAGGGACATCCCAGAGGACATCTCACCTCCTCTCCTGCCCTGTGTCAGTGCTTTATTTATTCCCAACTCCCTGTGCTGGGGTCCCTGGGGAAGGACAGGAGGTCCTTGGGGAAGAAAAGGGTCCCAGGGGAGGGGTCCCAGCTCCAGGGCTGGGCTGGGCTGTGCTGCAGAGGGACTGGAAGCAGATGTGTCCCCTCCCCACAGCTGCAGCTCTTCTGGCTCTCTTCCATTTATTTTTCTTTTTCTCCTTTTTTTTTTTTTTGGTTTTTTTTGGTGGGTTTTTTCTTTTTTTTTTGGTTGTTGTTTTGTTTTTTAAAGATTGTAAATATAGATAGAGCTTTATTTTGTTAATAAGACAATGAGTAACTTAACCTGTATATTTCACATCCCTGTTTACAATCGTTCCTCCCCCTGTCCCTTGGCACAATAAAAGTGACTTTTTGGAGCAGAGAATGGGGCCTGGGCTTCACCAGATTGGGGTTGGGTGGGGACATCTCCAGGTACAGAAGCACCCCCAGACCCCGGGGGTGCTGCCCTTGCTCCAGATTTACCACCCCCAGATCCACCACCCCCAAATTCCAGCTACCAGCAGCTTTTATTTTGCACCAACAGCAGCCCTGGGTCCAAATGGGGGAGGTCCCTGTGCCCAGACAAGGGACTGTCACCGTGTCCCCACAGCCAGGACAGGGACACAGGGCTCTGGGGGAGGTCCCTGTGCCCAGACAAGGGACTGTCACCGTGTCCCCACGGCCAGGACAGGGACCCAGGGCTCTGGGGGAGGTCCCTGTGCCCAGACAAGGGACTGTCACCGTGTCCCCACAGCCAGGACAGGGACGCAGGGCTCTGGGGGAGGTCCCTGTGCCCAGACAAGGGACTGTCACCGTGTCCCCACAGCCGGGACAGGGACGCAGGGCTCTGACTGAGCTGGCCGGGGCTCAGCAGCGCAGGGGGTGAAGCTGTGCCCGGTCCTGGAGCGGGGCAGCTCCTCCCGGGGGTGGGGACACGGCCAAGGGAGGAGGACGGCGGTGGGGACAGGCAGGACCGACCCCCTGGACCCCCTGACCCCGGGGGGGAGAGGGCGGAGGCAGAGCTGGGAAGCTGCTCCGGCAGCACAGGGGGAGAAAAGCCACCAAGCCAAGGGGGTCAGTGGGGACGGGGAGGGGGACAGTGGGGACACCTGGGACGGCTGTGGGGACACCCAGTGCCCCACTGGTGCCAGACCCTCGTGGCTCCCGTGCCCTGCCCCTTCCCCTGCGCTCCCACCCCTCACGGAAAAGGGTCCCGGTGCTGCCGTGGGGGTGGCACCCAGCAGGGCAGGAGGGGACAGAGGGCACAGCAAAGTGACAGGGCAGCTGTGGGGGCTCCTGAGCGGGCGGGGTGAGCCCGTGCCCCCCTGGGGGTGCCGGCAGGGCGGGGACCCGCCGGGCTGGGCTCGGCTTTAGGGCGGGGCTGAGGCTCCTGCCCTGGGCCAGCCGTGGTCCTCTCCAGCATCTCGTGGTCCAGTCTCGGGGTGTCCAGGCTCTCCTGGCAGTGGTGGGGGCCCGGCCAGGACAGCAGAGCTGGGGGGGCGCCTATTTGGGGAGCTGCAGGGCTGCCACCACCGGCTTCATCTTGAAGTATTGTTTAAACCTTAGCTTTGCATATCTGGAAAAGGGAGAGGGGACAGCTCTGAGCCACTCGTGTCCCCAGGGACTGCTGGGATCCATCCTGGGATCCTCCTCAGGAACCTCCCACGGGACCACTGAGATCCTCCATGGGATCTTCCCCAGGATCCTCCCCAGGGACCCCCAGGATCCTCCCCAGGGACCCCCGGGATCCTCCTGCTCCTCTCATTTCCCACTGGGAGCGAGCAAGGTGGACTCACCTTAAGAAATTAAAGTCTATGGTCGAGTATTTATCCTGGATCAGGCCCCAGCACGCCCAGAGGAAATGGGATGCCTGCAATGGGCACAGCAAGGATCAGGGCACGTGGGACAGGGACACTCGTGGGGCAGAGACACTCGTGGGACAGAGACACTCGTGGGACAGGGACACTCCTGGGGCAGAGACACTCCTGGGACAGAGACACTCGTGGGGCAGGGACACTCCTGGGGCAGAGACACTCCTGGGACAGAGACACTCGTGGGGCAGGGACACTCGTGGGGCAGAGACACTCGTGGGGCAGGGACACTCGTGGGGCAGAGACACTCCTGGGGACAGAGACACTCGTGGGGCAGAGACATTCCTGGGACAGAGACACTCGTGGGGCAGAGACACTCCTGGGGCAGAGACATTCCTGGGACAGAGACACTCGTGGGGCAGGGACACTCGTGGGACAGAGACACTCGTGGGACAGGGACACTCCTGGGACAGACACTCGTGGGACAGAGACACTCGTGGGACAGAGACACTCGTGGGGCAGAGACACTCGTGGGGCAGGGACACTCGTGGGGCAGAGACACTCGTGGGGACAGAGACACTCGTGGGGCAGAGACACTCGTGGGGCAGAGACACTCCTGGGACAGAGACACTCCTGGGACAGAGACATTCCTGGGACAGAGACACTCGTGGGACAGGGACACTCCTGGGACAGAGACATTCCTGGGACAGAGACACTCGTGGGGCAGGGACATTCCTGGGACAGAGACACTCCTGGGACAGAGACACTCGTGGGACAGGGACACTCGTGGGGCAGAGACACTCGTGGGACAGAGACACTCGTGCCTCTCCTGGCTGGGGCCTGAATTCCCAGGGCTGTGGCAAGGACAGGACACAGTGGGACTGGCCCACACTGGGATTTTTGTTCCCTGCAGAGGCTGATCCCAAGGGATGGCAGCAGGGAGGATGCTGAACGTGGGTTCCCACCCCCTGTGCTGCCCTCCTGGCAAACAGAGGATATTTCACCTGAAATTTCCAGAACATCAGCTGGCCACCCCTGGCAGTTTCCAAAGAGGATTTCTTCACCCCAGGCCGTGTCTGACCCCTCTGAAGGGCTGCCCAAGGCCATGAGTGTCAGACACACGCTGTCCCCTGCTGTCCCCAGCACACCCCTGTGACCTTGCCCGGGGGCTCAGTGCCCCTGAGGCACTGCCAGGCCCTGTGGCACAGCCTGTCCCCAATGTCCCCAAGCTCCCAGGCTGGCACCTGCAGCCCCATCCTTGCCAGGTGAGCTGGAAGCCCAGGAGCAGAGGAAAACTCATCCCCTGGGTTGTTTTCAGCCCTGGAGCGAGGTTGGCTCCTTCCAGCTCCACACTCACCAAGGAGAACTTGTTCACTTGCACGTAGAGAGTTTCCAGCTCCTCCTCGGACACCTGGGTGTCCCCTGGGTGCCCCTGGGTGAGCTCCTTGTAGGCCTGCAGGTAGGAGTGCAGCCACTGCAGCTGCATCTCCTTGCTGGGGTAGAGGCCATAATCCACCTCCTTCACACCTGGGGGGACACGGGGGGGACAGGGAGGGGTTGGATTCTCCACAGCAAAGCAAGGAGAGCACAGCCCCAGCCAGGCACAAAGCAAGGACCAGCCTCGGGGTGGGGAGCCAGGAGTGGCACCCCAGGGGCACCCCAGTGCCCACAACCAGCAGAGACCCTGCTCTGAGTATGGGCACCCCCATTTCCTGCTGTAGGGTTTGGGGTGCAGCTCCTTTCTGCATCCCAGGGATGGGGAGACCCCATTTCCCACCATGGGATTGGGGATTCGACTCCCTCCTCCATCCTCAGGGATCAGGAGACCCCAGGACAGCCTCCTTTTCCACCTGGAACTGGAGATAAAACTCCCTCCTCCATCCCAGGAAGGAGAGACCCCATTTCCCAACATGGGAGTGGGAATAAAGCTCCCTCCTCCATCTCCAGTAACAGGGACACCCCTTTTCCCAGTGTGGAGCTGGGGATTCAACTCCCTCCTTCATCCCAGAGATGTGAAAACCTCACTTGCCACACAGGACTCGGCATTTAACTCCTTCCTCCACCCCCAGGGATGTGAGACCCCATTTCCCACCCCAAGACTGGGAGTAAAATTCTCTCCTCCACCCCTCAGTAACAGGGACACCCCATTTCCCAACATGGGACTGGGAATACAACTCCCTCCTCCATCCCAGTAATAGAGGACCCCATTTCCCATCTCAGGACTGGGAATAAAACTCCCTCCTCCATACCAGAGATGTGAAGACCCCATTTCCCACTTGGGATTGGGGATACAACTCCCTCGTCCATCCCAGTAACAGAAGATCCCATTTCCCACCTGGGACTGGGAATAAACCCTTTCTTCCACCTTCCAGTAGCAGGAACCCCCCATTTCCCAGTATGGAGGTGGGAATTCAACTCCTCCTTCATCCCCAGAGCTGTGAAGACCCCATTTCCCACCACGAGATTGGGGATATAATTCCCTCCTCCATCCCAGTAACAGAAGATCCCATTTCCCACTTGGGATTGGGGATAAACTCCCTCCTCCACCTTCCAGTAGCAGGAACCCCCCATTTCCCAGTATGGAGGTGGGGATTTATCTCCCTTCTCTATCCCAGAGATGTCAAGGTCCCATTTCTCATCTGGGACTGGAAATAAAACTCCCTCCTCCATACCAGAGATGTGAAGACCCCATTTCCCACCATGGGATTGGGGATATAATTCCCTCCTCCATCCCAGTAACAGAAGATCCCATTTCCCACCTGGGAGTGGGAATAAACTCTTTCCTCCACCTTCCAGTAGCAGGAACCCCCCATTTCCCAGTATGGAGGTGGGATTTATCTCCTTCTATCCCAGAGATGTCAAGATCCCATTTCCCACTTGGGACTGGGGATTTAACTCCCTCCTCCACCCCCAGTTTGGGGACAGCCCGGACCAGGATGGGGACACCCCAGGGCAGTTTGGGGGCACCCAGGGCAGGGCTGGGGGTCCCTTCGGAGCCCTCAGAGGTTCCCAGCCCCTCCTGACCTGCGAACTCGTTGAAGTGGTTGCCGATGTCGAAGGCCTGGTAGTTGTAGCCCGTGTACTCGTAGTCGATGAAGCGCACGCGCCCTGCGGGGACAGCAGCGCTCAGGGGGGACAGGGTGACACCCGCGGGGGCCGAGGGACACGCACAGACCTCGTGTGCTGTCGTAGATGATGTTCTTGCACAGGAGGTCGTTGTGGCACAGCACCACGGGCGAGCCCAGCTGCGACAGCGTCTCCTGCATCCAGGCGAGCTCCTGCTGCAGCGCCGCGGGGCCGGGCACGTCCTGCGGGAGGCTGGGGGGCGAGGGACAGGGACACGGGGACAGGGGACACGGGGACACGAGGACAGGGGACACGGGGGCAGGGGACACGGGGACACGAGGGACAGGGGACACGGGGACAGGGGACACGGGGGACAAAGGGACACGAGGGACAGGGGACACGGGGGACACGGGGACAGGGGACACGGGGACAGGGGACACGGGGGACAAAGGGACACGGGGACAAGGGACACGGGGGACAAGGGACACGAGGGACAGGGGACACGAGGGACAGGGGACACGGGGGACACGGGGACAGGGGACACGGGGACAGGGGACACGAGGGACAAAGGGACACGAGGGACAGGGGACACGGGGACAGGGGACACGGGGGCAGGGGACACGGGGGACACGAGGGACAGGGGACACGGGGACAGGGGACACGGGACACAGGGGACACGGGGGACACGAGGACGGGGGACAGGGGACACGGGGGACAGGGGACACGGGGGACACGAGGGACAAAGGGACACGAGGGACAGGGGACACGGGGGACAGGGGACACGGGGACAGGGGACACGGGACACAGGGGACACGGGGGACACGAGGGACAGGGGACACGGGGGCAGGGGACAGGAGGGACAAGGGACACGGGGGACAGGGGACACGGGGACAGGGGACACAATGGACACGAGGGACAGGGGACACGAGGGACAGGGGACACGGGCGACAGGGGACACGGGGGACACGGGACACGGGGACACGAGGGACAGGGGACACGGGGACAGGGGACAGGGGGACAGGAGGGACAAAGGGACATGAGGGACACGAGGGGCACAAGGGACAGAAGGGACACCAGGGACACCAGGGACACCAGGGACACGAGAGACATGAGTGTCCAAAGGGACACAAGGGACACAAAGGACACGAAGGACACACGGGACATGAGGGACACAAGGGACACGAGGGATCAAAGGGACACGAGTGACACGAGAGACACGAGGGACACGAGGGACATGAGGGGCACGAGGGACACAAAGGACACGAGGGACACAAGGGACAGGAGGGACACGAAGGACACACGGGACATGAGGGACAGGAGTGACACGAGGGACACAAGGGACACCAGGGACAGGAGGGACAAAGGGACACGAGGGACACAAGGGACAGGAAGGACAGGGTGGCATCGCTGCTGCTCTTGGAGCCTCCCTGGGGTTTGGGGCTGCTGTTTCCCTGGTTTCCAGCGCTTCCCTGGGGGCTCAGGGGCAGAATTTTGCTTCCCTGGGGCTCAGGGGATAAATTTCATTTCCCTGGGGGCTCAGGGGCAGAATTTCCCTGACTTCCAACGCTTCCTTGGGGGTTCTGGTGTTTCCCCGGTTTCCAGTGCTTTCCTGGGGGCTCAGGGCAGAATTTTCCAGTTTCCAGCGCTTCCCTGGGGCTCTGGGGATAAATTTCTTTTCCCTGGGGGGCTCAGGGGCAGAATTTCTTTTCCCTGGGGGTTCAAGGGCAGAATTTCTCTGGCTTCCAGTGCTTCCCTGGGGATTCAGGGGTGGCGTTTCCCCAGTTTCCAGCATTTCTCTGGGGATTCAGGGGCAGAATTTCCTTGTCTTCCAGTGCTTCCCTGGGGGCTCCGGTGTTTCCCTGGTTTCCAGGACTTCCCCGGGGGTTCAGGGACAGAATTTGATTTCCCTGGGGGCTCAGGGAAGAATTTCCCCAATTTCCCTCTCTTTGCTTTACGAACAACCCCATTAACAACACGGAGCAGATCCTGTTTTTGGGGTGGGGGCCAGGTTTGGTACCCAGGCAGACACCACACCTCAGCCTCAGCACATCCCTCACCCCCAAAAACCCCCAGGCCCAGCCCCCAAACCCTCCCAGGCCGCCCCCAGCGCTCCCTCCCCGAGCAGCCAGCGAATCCCCGGGGCCACGGGGATGTTTTGGACTCTGGTAACCTCAGGAGCGGCTTCCAAGAAGAGAGCTCGTTAATGATTGCCTAATTGGCTGCGCTGAAGGCGCAGGTTGGGTAAAGTCTGCCCGTGCTGAGAGCAGCCTGGCTGCCGGGGTTAATGATTGCCTGATTGCCCTGCCCGGGGTTCATTCACCTCCTCCGCCTCTTGGGGCTGCCCAAAGCCTTCCCAGGCACCCCAGCTCACCTGCTGTGCCCCAAAAAGCGCTGGGGAGTGGGAACTGAGTGTTTTAATCTAGGCTGGGTTTCTAGATTTCATCATCAGCTCAGCAGGGTTTGAGTTTGGGTTTATTCTGGGCTTAGATTCCCAGGAGGAGGAGGAGGAGGAGGATTGTTACAGCAGTGGGAGGCTGTGGCTCCAGCTGGATCCTGCCTGGATGCTGCACAGACACATCCCAGAGCTCCAAAAAAGCTGAAATCCTCCCCAAACTGGCAGCAGGAAGGGGCTGAAGCTGCTCCTGGAGCTCTGAGAGGGATCCAGCCCCAAACCCACCCCAAATCCCTGAGGGATCCAGCCCCAAACCCACCCCCAGATCTCTGAGGGATCCAGCCCCAAACCCACCCCCAGATCCCTGAGAGGGATCCAGCCCCAAACCCACCCCATATCCCTGAGAGGGATCCAGCCCAGATCCCTGAGAGGGATCCAGCCCCAAACCCACCCCAGCTCTCAGGGATCCAGCCCCAAACTCACCGCCAGATCCCTGAGGGATCCAGCCCCAAACTTGCCCCCAAATCCTGAGGGATCCAGCCCCAAAACCACCCCGAATCTTGAGGGATCCAGCCCCAAACCCACCCCAGCTCTCAGGGACCCAGCCCCAAACCCAGCCCAGCTCTCAGGATCCAGCCCCAAACTTGCCCCATATCCCTGAGAGGATCCAGCCCCAAACCCACCCCAAATCCCTGAGGGATCCAGCCCCAAATCCACCCCAAATCCCTGAGGGATCCAGCCCCAAACTTGCCCCATATCCCTGAGGCATCCAGCCCCAAACCCAGCCCCAGCTCTCAGGGACCCAGCCCCAAGCCCACCCCAGACCCCTCTGAGGCTTTCCCTGGGCACCAGTTGCTCAGCCCCGTGCTCCTGCCCAGCCCCAGCTGGGTGGGCAGGGGTGCCCGAGGCTCTGTGGGATCCCTCTGCCTTTACCTGGGGTTGGATACCTTTGGGCTGAGCTCTGTCTTCACCAGGCTGAGGTATCTGTGCAGCTTCTGCCACAGGATGGGCCTGGGCAGGCTCCCGTTGGCGTGGATGGCGTGCACTCGAGCCATCTCCCGGGCCACCAGCCTGCCGTGGAGCAGGGGAGGGGGTGAGAGCTGATCCCAAACCCTCAAAATCCCCCCACGAAAAGCTTTGGGATGTGCTGAGGGGAATTCCCTGAAAATCCAGCTTAAAACACAGGGTTAGCACAGCTGACCCCCCATTCCATGTGAGATCAGCCTCTGAACTATTCCAGAATTCCCGTTTTCAAGGCAAATTCAGCCCTAAATTCTGCTTCCCAGGAAAGCCCAGCTTCCCAGGAAACCTTTATCCCAGGCTCCTAGGAAACCTCTCATCACCAAAACCTGATGCTCTCAGAAATTTGGTAACTTTGACACCCCTGGCTGCAGTTTGTCACATTTATCCCTTGAGGATTTATCCACTCAGAGCTGGGCACATCCAGGGCTGGGAATGGCATGGATGGGACTGGGCATACTGGGAATGGCATGGATGGCACTGGGGTGACTGGGAATGGCATGGATGGAACTGGGCATACTGGGAATGGCATGGATGGGACTGGGCAGACTGGGAATGGCATGGATGGGACTGAGCAAGCTGGGAATGGCATGGATGGGACTGGGCAGACTGGGAATGGCATGGATGGAACTGGGAGGCTGGGAATGGCATGGATGGCACTGGGCAGACTGGGAATGACATGGATGGGACTGGGCACACTGGGAATGGCATGGATGGAACTGAGCAAGCTGGGAATGGCATGGATGGGACTGGGCAGACTGGGATGGAACTGGGCTGACTGGGAATGTAATGGGATGCACTGGGCAGACTGGGAATGACGTGGATGGAACTGGGCAGACTGGGAATGGCATGGATGGAACTGAGCAAGCTGGGAATGGCATGGATGGCACTGGGAGGGCTGGGAATGGCATGGATGGGACTGGGCAGACTGGGAATGGCATGGATGGGACTGGGCAGGCTGGGAATGACATGGATGGAACTGGGCAGACTGGGAATGACATGGATGGAACTGGGAGGGCTGGGAATGACATGGATGGCACTGGGCATACTGGGAATGACATGGATGGGACTGGGCAGACTGGGAATGCCATGGATGGGACTGGGCATATTGGGAATGGTATGGATGGGACTGGGCAGACTGGGAATGCCATGGATGGGATTTGGCATATTGGGAATGACGTGGATGGAACTGGGCACACTGGGAATGGCATGGATGGAACTCAGCATGCTGGGAATGCCATGGATGGGACTGGGCTGACTGGGAATGATGTGGATGGAACTGGGCAGACTGGGAATGGCATGGATGGAACTGAGCAAGCTGGGAATGGCATGGATGGAACTGGGAGGGCTGGGAATGACATGGATGGGACTGGACTGACTGGGAATGGCATGGATGGAACTGGGAGGGCTGGGAATGGCATGGATGGCACTGGGCAGACTGGGAATGCCGTGGATGGGATTGGTCAGACTGTGAAGAACACCTGGCCGGTGACCAGGACACCCACAGCAGCGAGGCCAGAGCCGAAAACACAAAACAACCCCCAGGAACAAACGTAACACACAACAACCCCCAACCCCAAATCCCTGCCGACCCCGCAGCCCCTGCCCGGGGGGTTCCCTCACCTGAAGACCTGGGGGTCCCGCACGTGCTCGGGCCCCAGCGCCACGCCCGGCAGGAACTGGTAGCACAGCCCGTTCTGGAAGGCGCAGTACAGGTCGGGGGCGCAGCCGTGGGCGCGCAGCACCTGGAAATTCCGGAGCTCCGTCTCCCTGTCCACCAGCAGCTCCGTCCTGCGGCCGTACACCCGCACCAGCAGCGCGTCCCCCATCGCCTCGTCCCGGTAACACGCCACCAGCTTGTTGGTGATGCCGTCGGTGAAGAGCTGGGAGGGGACACAAAACGGCAAAATAAATAAATCAATGTTTAAGGGGTGACACCTGGGAATGGGGGAACTCCTGCCTTGAAACCCCAAAAAATGAGGATTTGGAATTTTCCATTCTGATCCCTCAGGAAAACACTGACTTTTAACCTGAGAAATCTTCCAAAACTGAGTGATAGAATTCTGATCACGAGATTGTTGTTTAAGTAGAAATATAGATAGATAAATGAATAAATAAAGTATGAAACGTTACTTTAAAGTAATATTGAATTACATTGACATAACTATTAAAGTAATAAAGCAAAATAAATAAATCAATGTTTAAATGGTGACACCTGGGAATGGGGGAACCCCTGCCTTGAAACCCCAAAAAATGAGGATTTGGAATTTTCCATTCTGATCCCTCAGGAAAACACTGACTTTTAACCTGAGAAATCTTCCAAAAGCTGAGTGATAGAATTCTGATCTCAAAATTGTTGTTTAAGTAGAAATATAGATAGATAAATGAATAAATAAAGTATGAAATGTTACTTTAAAGTAATATTGAATTACGCTGACATAACTATTAAAGTAATAAAGTAAAATAAATAAATCAATGTTTAAGGGGTGACACCTGGGAATGGGGGAACCCCTGCCTTGAAACCCCAAGAAATGAGGATTTGGAATTTTCCATTCTGATCCCTCAGGAAAACACTGACTTTTAACCTGAGAAATCTTCCAAAACTGAGTGATAGAATTCTGATCACGAGATTGTTGTTTAAGTAGAAATATAGATAGATAAATGAATAAATAAAGTATGAAACATTACTTTAAAGGAATATTGAATTACGTTGACATTACTATAAAGCAAAAGAAATAAATCAATGTAGAAATACATTTAAAAAGTATATTCTAAATAGAAATACATTAAGAATAAGAAATAAATTTCAAGTAGAAATACATTTAAGTAGATAAAGAAATAAAGTAGTAAGCATTAAATATTTGAAGTGATATAATAAAATACTACTATATTGCTTTAAATATTTAAAGTAATATTGAATTACTATTAAAATAATAAAGTAAAATAAATTACTAAATAAAATAAATGTATTTAAGGGGTGACACCTGGGAATGGAGGAACCCCTGTGTTGAAACCCAAATAATGAGGGTTTGGAATTTTCCATGCTGACCCCCAGGAAAACACTGATTTTTAACCTGAGAAAACTTCCAAACCTGAGTGATAGAATTAGAATGACAAGTGTGACCATAGAAATGATTAGAAATATATTTAAGTAGAAAAATAAATAAAGTAATATTACTGTATTACTTTAAACAGGCCATAGAGAAAGATCCCAAAAATTGAATTATAGAATTTGGATCATGAGTGTGATCTTAGAAATGAGTAGAAATACATTTAAGTAGATAAAGAAATAAAGCAATAAACATTACTTTAAATATTTGAAGTGATACAGTAAAATATTACTATATTGCTAAAAAGTAATATTTAATAACTTAAATATTACTATTAAAGAATTAAGCATAAAAAATAAATCAATATTTAAGGGGTGACACCTGGGAATGGGTGAATAATAATAAATAATAAATAATGAATAAATAATGAGTTTGGAATTTTCTGTGCTGACCTCCAGGAAAACATTGATTTTTAACCTAAGAAAGCTTCCAAACCTGAGTGATAGAATTCAGATCATGAGTGTGACCATTGAAATAATTTAAGTAGAAAAATAAATAAAGTAATAAATATTACTTTAAATATTTATAGTGATAAAGTAAAATATTACTGTATTGCTTTAAATATTTAAAGTAATATTGAATTACTCTAATATTGCTATTAAAGTAATAAAGGAAAATAAATAAATATTGAAGTGCTAAATAAATTTAGGTAGGAATAAATAATATCACACAGTAAAAAATTTAGAATTTAGGGTTTTGAAATGTAACAATATATAGAAAGCATATATAAAAGATATAAAAGCATATGTAAATATACATAAATATATAAATATATAAATATATATAAATATATATATGTATATTTATATACATTTATACATATCCACAATATACATATATAAATATATAAAATATATAAATATTTATATATGTATATACTTATAAATATTCGTATTTTATATATGTATATAAAATATATATACAATATACATATATAAATATGTAAAAGAGGTAAATATTTTTATATATATACATATAAAATATATATACAATATACATATATAAATATATATAAAAGATATAAAATATATATAAAGGATAAAAGTTTTAGGGTGGAAGTTTTGTCTTTCTTCTTCACCTTCTTCATGAGTCTAAGTAATTTTTGTCATTGAATAAAAAAATCCCACATTGCAGGTCACAGTTAATTAGTTATTGGGTTAAAAGTAAAAATAATTTAAGTATTCATTCTTAATTCGACTCTTTAGCCTTAAAAAACGTTGTAAAAAGAAAAATATGTCTCCATTTTTACGTAGTGAGCTAAAAGTGCTGCAGAACTCACTGTAGCATAAATTTAAAGAAATTAATGGATATCTAGGTCTGAAGAAGAAATTTTATCTCTTATGCATTCAACCCCCCCAAAAAAACTCGAAAATAAAACAAAACAAAACAAAACAAAACAAAACAAAACAAAAAAAAAAAAAAAAAAACCAAAAAAAAAACCCAAAAAAAACCCCCAAAAAAGCCTAAAAAAGCCACAACCCCACCCAATATTCTGCTATTTTTCACCTGCGAGCTCAGGCCAGGTGAGCCAGCAGCGCTCTTGGCACGGGAGCAGCGCCGGGAATCGCTCCCGAAAAACAAACAAACAAAAAAATTCATCAGCAACTTGGCACCAAATTAAAAATGTAATAAATAAATAATTCACCCGACGAGGGCGAAAACAATCCCGGAGCGAACTGCGCCAGCCCGGCCCCGCCCGCGAGCGTCCCCGCGGGGCGGGGGTGGCACCGCTGGGGACACGCGGTGGCACCGCTGGGCTGGCTCCGTGTCACTGCTGGGGTCACACTGTGGCACCGCTGGGCTGGCTCAGTGTCACCACAGTGATGGCTCCAATGTCACCGCGGTGCTGTCCCCAGTGTCACCACTGTGCTGTCCCCAGTGTCACCACTGTGCTGTCCCCAGTGTCGCCGCTGTGCTGTCCCCAGTGTCACAGCCGTGCTGTCCCTAGTGTCACAGCTGTGCTGTCCCCAGTGTCGCCGCTGTGCTGGCCCCAGTGTCTCTGCTCTGATGGCTCCATTGCCACAGCGGTGCTGTCCTCAGTGTCACCATTCTGACGGCTCCAGTGTCACCGCGGTGCTGTCCCCAATCACTGCTCTGATGGCTCCAGTGTCACCACTGAGCTGGCTCCAGTGTCGCTGCTGTGCTGTCCCCAGTGTCACAGCTGTGCTGTCCCCAGTGTCACCACTGTACTGTCCCCAGTCACTGCTCTGATGGCTCCAGTGTCACCGCTGTGCTGTGCCCAGTATCACCGCGGTGCTGTCCCCAGTGTCGCCGCTGTGCTGTCCCCAGTGTCGCCACTGAGCTGGCTCCAGTGTCGCTGCTGTGCTGTCCCCAGTGTCACCGCGGTGCTGTCCCCAGTGTCACAGCTGTGCTGTCCCCAGCGTCACCACTGTGCTGGCTCCAGTGTCACCTCTGTGCTGTCCCCAGTATCACCGCGGTGCTGTCCCCAGTGTCATCATTCTGATGGCTCCAGTGTCACCGCTCTGATGGCTCCAGTATCACCGCGGTGCTGTCCCCAGTGTCACAGCTGTGCTGTCCCCAGTATCACCGCAGTGCTGTCCCCAGTGTCACAGCTGTGCTGTCCCCAGTATCACAGCTGTGCTGTCCCCAGTGTCGCCGCGGTGCTGTCCCCAGTATCACAGCTGTGCTGTCCCCAGTGTCGCCGCTGTGCTGTCCCCAGTGTCGCCGCTCTGACGGCTCCTCGCAGATGGAAAGGGGTTTTGTTCTCCCGCCGCTCCGCCTTGGCCGCCTGCCCGCGCACAAGCCGCGGCTGCTGCCGGGCTCCGAGCCCCATCCCGCCCGGATTTTGGGGCATTTCTAGGGCACCGAGGGGGTTTGGGGCTCTGCCACCCCACAGGAAATCATCCCCATTTTCCCCCGTGCCATCTCCGGGGTACTGCGGCTCTCCAGGGGAAGTATTCCTTCATCCCACCCGAATTTCGGGCACTTCCAGGGCACCGAGGGGGTTTGGGGCTCTGTCACCCCATGAGAAATCTCTGTCCCATTGTCCCCCGTGCCAGCTCCGGGGTGCTCCTGGGAATGATCCCCTCATCCCTGTGGGATCGGGGAGCCGGAGCTGGAGGGGGTTTGGGGCTCCTGCTCCGGCAGAGCTCAGGGATGGGATGGATAATTTTAGACATCCCACTCAGCCACCCACGCTCCCCTATAGGGTGCCTATATATAGGGCTCCCCGAGGGAGACTCCAGGCACTGGAATGAGACCCCCCAGTCAGACGGGACTGACACCCCCATTCCACAGCTGGATTTGGGCCGCTGCCCCTCAGCTGTGGCTGAACCTTCTCAAGCTGCTTTTCCCAGAGCTGATAATCTGGGTTTCACCACAGGGCTCAGCCCTCTTGTCCTGCCAGGCCCCAGAGGCTGGAAATTCGGGCAGAGGTTGAATATTCCCAGTGGGATATCAGCAGAGGTGTCACATCCCAGCCAGAGGTGTCACCGTCGGCCACACGTGGGTCAGCCACACGTGGGCGGCTCCACACTGAGGGAAATCCTCCCTCGTGTGCTGCTTTGTTTCGCTGCCCCACAGCCCGGGCAGCCCTTTCCAGCAGGTTTAACGGGATTATTGAACCTTATCCCCCCTGAATTCCAGGCCACCGTCTCTGGAGACGCACACGTGGTCCCTGGTGACCTGCAGGGACTCGCTGGGTTCGGGGGTGGTGACTCCACCAGCTCCCAGGGATCGGCTGGGGGATGCCCTGTGCATCCAGGCTGCAGCCACCCACTGCCACCCCAAATCCTTCCCTCCTGCAGCCAGGTGACAGCAGGGACAGAGGGAAGGAGCGAGACCCCGTGAACTTCTCAGGAATTAAACGGACCTGTGCCGAAGCGCTGGGTGAAGCAGCAAAATCCAACTCCTGGTGCTGCACTCGCTGGGAGAATCCCTCAGCGCTCCCAAAACACCAAAACCAGATGCCTCAGCACCCCAGCCCCAGGCTGGCCACCAGCACAGCAACTTGTAGCCAAATCTGGGCTAAAAACATCCAACCCTGCTGGAGTCCCTGCAGGGCTGTGGCTCCGCAGTGCTGCTGCTCTTATCTCTGGCTGAGGGATGGATGGATGGATGGATGGATGGATGGATGGATGGATGGATGGATGGATGGATGGATGGATGGATGGATGGATGGATGGATGGATGGATGAGTTTGTGCTTCCCTCGGAGTGTGGGTGCCTGACTCAGCTCCACAGACATTCCTCGGGGATGCGGAGCAGGAGCCCTGGGGAGGGGGCACGTGGAGCACAGCAGGGCAGGGCAGCCCGAGCACCCAGATCGTGCTTGCCGTGCTCCCGAGCTCCGGGAGATCTCCCAGTGCCAGCGGCACAGCTGGCACAGCCCCCGCTCCAGAGCACCGGGAAGGGAGTGGGATCGTTAATGGGAACCATCTGAAGCCCCCGGCCCGCTCCGTCCCATCCCGAGCGGCTCCTGCGAGGGGAAACGCGGGAGGAGGTAAAGCAGCCGAGGAAAACGCAAAGTGAGGGTTTTCCCTCAGCTCCTAACTGTTTGTGGTTTTTTTTTTTTTCCTTTTTTTCCTTTTTTTTCCTTTAATTAAAAACACACGCACGCACACCCGAGCTGCTGGTGAACACTGACCCCTGCGGAGCCTGGATACCAGAGCCGGGGTCCCTCCACCCTCCACAACCACCGAGCCCTGCGAGCAAGAGCGAGACATTTCCTGCCCCTGCAAACTCCAACTCCCAGCTTCCTGCCCGTTGCCATCTGCCCTTTCAGATGGCTTTTCCTCCTTGTATTTAATTACACTTGGCTATTAATACATTTTTAATGACGGGAAGCGTGTGCCTGTGGAGGGGACACTCGCTCACGTGCAGACATTTAAGGGCGCGCAGTCCCAGCCCCTGCACGCTCCGGTGCCCAGCGCCAGGGCACTGCCGAGGGCACAGGCGCCACCAGCCCGTGTCACCCCAGACCTGGCCGGAGGGGGACAGGGATTCATTCCCACGCCAGCCCAGCTCTCCCAGCAAAGCCCTGGCAGCTCCGCACAGCCGAGCCCTGTCCCGCGCCAGGAGCCCGGAGCTGGTGTCCAGCTCCCACCTGAACTGGGGCTCAGCCCACGCAGCGCGGGACGAGTGGGAGCCAACAAATATCCCAAACAGCAGCGGCTCCCAGGAGCACACCCTGCGCCTCGGCAGCCACCCGGGACACTTTTGTACCCGCAGCCACCGCTCGGTGACCACCGCAGAGGTCCCTAAACCTCGTGGGGGGTGTGTGCGGTGGGGGTGTCACGCCTGTGCGCAGCTGATGGACCCCCGGTTGGGCTCTGAGCGCAGGAGTGGGGTACGGGGTGTCACATCCCCTGGGGCAGGTCCTGGAGCCCCCAGGGTAAACCCCACAGTGAACCCCACACTCCCCCTCGAACAGATCCGGTGGCCTCGCCGGTTGAACCCTACAGTCCCCCTAGGACAGACCCTAAAGCCCCCAGGCTGAGCCCCACAACCCTCCTGGGTCAGACCCTACAGCCCCCAGGCTGAGCCTCGCAGCCCCCCTTGAGCTGACCCCGCACCCGCCGGGGTGAGCAGCGCAGCCCCCTCAGACCGACCCTATAACCCCATAACCCCACCCCAGCCCCTCAGACAGACCCTATAACCCCACAACCCCACCCCAGCCGGGCTCCGCAGCCCCACCGAGCTTTCCCCCCGGGGGAGCAGCCGCCGGTTCTCGGGGTGCCGCTGCAGGATCCCCCCCGTACCTTGGTCTTCACCGTGGCCGGCTCCCAGGCGGGTCTGAGCTGCCGCACGATCCGCAGCGCCCCGGGCAGCACGTCCCCCTCGTCCACCGCAATGCCGAGGTGCGGCACGGCGGGGGTCCCGCCGCCGCCCCCCCGCTCCGGCCCCGGGCAGTCGGGGCAGCGGGCGGGCGCTGCGGCCATGGCCAGCTCCGCGCTGCCGGAGCCGCGGCCCATGTGCCGGGGGCTGCGCGGGGCCGGCGGCCGCGGGGAGGAGCCGCAGCCGGTGGGAAGCCATGAGTCACCGGCCCGCCTCCCGCCCGCCTCCCCGGCAGCGGCGGCAGCGCCCGCACCGGCACCGCGGGCAGGGATCTGCATCCTACCCGGACCGGCACCGGGGGCAGCGACCGGCACCGGGGGTAAGGATCTACATCCTACCGGGACCGGCACCGGGGGTAAGGGATCTGCATCCTACCGGGACCGGTACTGGGGGTAAGGATCTACATCCTACCCGGGACCGGCACCGGGGGCAGCGACCGGCACCGGGGGTAAGGATCTACATCCTACCGGGACCGGCACCGGGGATAGGGACCCGCATCCTACCGGGACCGGCACCGGGGGCAGGGACCCGCATCCTACCGGGACCGGCACGGGGGGCAGGGACCCGCATCCTACCGGGACCGGCACGGGGGGCAGGGACCCGCATCCTACCGGGACCGGCACCGGGGGCAGCGACCGGCACCGCGGGCAGGGATCTGCATCCTACCGGGACTGGCACCGGGGGCAGGGATCCGCATCCTACCGGGACCGGCACCGGGGAGCAGGGACCCGCATCCTGCCGGCACCGGCATCCCAAACCCGGGATCAGCATTCTAACGGGACCGGTACCGGGGGCAGGGCGGGACCCGCACACCGAGACCCGGGAGCTGCACCCGCACGCGTTCTGCACCGGCATCATTCCACCCGCCCCGGGACGGCCGGGACCGCATCCTGGGCAGTGCATCCGCATCGGTACCGCATCCCGGTGAATGGGCATCCCACCCCCGCCCGACCCGCACCGGGACCCCGCTCTGCCGCACCTGCTGCCGGTGCTTCCCCCGCCCATTCCTGGAACCCCAAAACCATCCCAGAGGATCCGCACCGAGACCGCCACACCTGCAGCTGCTGCCCTGCGCCCCAATATCCGTCCGTCCATCCATTCACCCATCCATCCGTCCGTCCATCCATCCATCCCTCCCTCCCCTGAGCCCCTCCTCCATCCCTCATTTTGGGATGAAAAAGGAGGAGAATGCCGTGCACGGGATGAGCTCCAGGCAGGATGGATCCCCTGGAATAACCTCTCCAATTGCACCCTCCTCTCACTGACTTCCGTAGGGGTTCACAGCAGGGCTGAGAAGAGATTTTGGGGGTGAAGACAGAGCGGGATTTTCCCGCTGGCAGAGCCCCCGCAGCCCCCGGACGCGACTCCGGAGCGGCTTCATTCCCATTTCATTATCAGAGGAAATAACAGCGTGACACGGCCGGCAGAGGAAAATGCCCCCTCCAAAGTTCCCAGCTGGCCGCGCCGAAATCAACCCAATGGACCGTGGAGACCTGGGGAAAAAATCATTTCAGGAAGGGGAGGAGAGGGACAAAAACCCCGCAGGGCAGATTCTAAAAATAGCGCCAGCCCTGTCAGTGTTAATAGGACGGGCATAATTGGTGCCGCGCTTTGCTGGACTGAGCGTGGCCTAATTGCTCGGCCGGAACGATCTAATCCGGGCTGGTGGAGCCCCGCGGGCAGGGCCGCCGCATCCAGCGGGAAATTGCGCCTGGAGCAGGCGATTAGAGGTGTTAATAGCCCGGCTTAAGGGGCCCGGCAGCGGCCCGGCCGGTTTTTAACTCCTGCTGCTTGAAACGAGGGCGCGGAGTTGGAATAGAACCGAAAAACCATCCCGGTTCAGGCCAGGCTGAGCGTTTTCCAGCTGGGGGATGTGGCAGAAGCAGCGGTGAGAGCTGAAATCACCTTTAACACCCACTCGAGTCTTCTCCAGACCAGAGTTTCGGCTGTGGAGAGCAGGGCAGAGGAGGTTTGGAAATTTCCAGGTGGGATTTCGCTCCGGTAGAAGGGGAGACTCGCCGGGCATGCAGAAGGTTGTGGATGTAGCTTCAGCAGATTCCCTCTTCTCTGACGGCCCCATCCCTCCCTGCCGCTGCTCCCGGGGTTTCCTGCGCTGATGAGCGGCTCAGGAAACGCTGGGTGAGAGGAGATATCCGTCCCATCCTCCACCCCCTGAAGAGCCACAGCCACCACCCCGGCGTTTTGGAGGTGACAGAAAAAAAAAAAACCACATTTCTCCCACAAGAGTCTGAATTTTCCCACCCCCGGTGTCTGATCCCCCCCTCTGCAAGACCAACCCTCCACTCATCCTCCTGTTGCTTTAAATTGTTTAATATCAAAGTCACGAAGAAGGGCAGAGCTAACACTGGATAAAACTATCATTAAACACTGATTATTTCCCCCCCAAATTTAGGAACAACACGAACAGTCCCAGACCATCCCTGAGCCACACCGGCAGCAAGTCCTGTCATTGCACATCATCCCAAAGGGTCCCGCTGGGATTCCCGGCGCCGCTCCAGGCTCGGGCAGCAGGAGAAGCTCCCGGGAAGCAGCGCGGGGGTTCGGGAGCGGGAGCGGGCGAGGTTTGGAGCGGCTGCGGCGGCGGAGCCGGGAGGGAGCTGCTGTTCCCTCGCTGCTCCTCCATCCTCCCGTTCTCCTCCGCTTCTCCTCCGCTTCTCCCCCGGCCCCTCCCGCCCCCCGGGCCCTCAGCGGGCGGTGGCGAAGCCGATGCGGTTGTGGCGCCGGTCGAATTTGGTGTAGTAGTGGCCGATGAAGGTGGCGCCCAGGATCCAGAGGGGTCCGGCCGGAGGGGGGATGTCCAGCCCCGAGAAAGCCACCACGCACACGTCCTCCCCGTACTGGGATTGCTGCGGGAAGGAGACCCGCGGGGTGACAGAGGGGGCAGCAGGGACGGTCCCTGTGTCACCTCTGCTTGGCCACCCTGTTCCTTCCTTGGGAATCGTGGAATGTTTTGAACCTGGATCATCGGGACCATCTCCTTTCCTGCACAGACAACCCCAAAAATCCCACCCTGTGCCTGGGGGTGTTGTCCAAATCCTCCGTGATCACTTCCCGCTGTTCCAGTGTCCACCCATCCTCACGGTGAAAAGCCTTTCCCGATATCCAAATTCCAGCAAAAACCATCCCTGCTCACCCCAAATCTCCCCCAAACCACCCAAGGAAGCAGGGACAGCTCGCCCTGGCTCACACGGACACCCCCAGCCAAGAAAAGGCTTTGGGGAAGACAAGGAGCATCATTTTGGGGCTGCTTTGGGGGGATTTACGACCCCCAGACACTCACCCGCAGGACGTAGGCCGGGCCGCTGAGGCCGTAGACCTTCCCTCCCAGGTGGAAGGAGATGTTGGGCAGCTGAGGCACCTGCTCGCAGTCCACCACGTACTGCAGGGGAGGGGACAGCGTGGGACCGGGGCCGGGCAGGCGGCGGGCACGGGGCGGGGCCGGCTGTCGCTCACCTCTCCTTCGGCCACCTCGCTGGCCCCGACGGCTTTCATGAGCACGGAGACGGGCCCGGCGGGGCCGGTGATGTAGGAGGCCCCCGTGTCCACGGCCGCCGAGCAGCCCTCCCTGCAGAACAGCATCTCGGCCCCCACGGACACCCTGCAGAGGGAGGGGTGGCTGAGCGTCCCCTGGTGACACTGGGAATGTCACCTCCATCCCAATTGCCCCCTGGTGAGACCAGGAATGTCACATCCATCCTGAGTGCCCTGTGGTGACTCTGGGAATGTCACCTCCATCCCCAGTGGCCCGTGGTGCTCCTGGGAGTGACACATCTATCCCAAATGTCCCCTGGTGACACTGGGAATGTCATATCCATCCCCAGCCAGGCCTGTTCTGCTCCCGGTTTTTCCAACGTGGGATCTGAGCTCCATCATGTGCAGGGGTGGTTTTTTGAGGGGTTTTGTTGGTTTTTGGTTTTGAGTGGGTTTTTTGGGGTTTTTTTTTTGTTTTTTTCTTTTTTTTTGGGAGTAAAACAAAGCGGGATTGTTCCACCGCAGGACTGCCGGGGGTTAAACTCTTCCAACTGCAGCTCCCAAGTGGAATATCAGCCCACGGTGCCACCCCCTCTGCATTCCCAGCTGTCCTGGCTCCTTGCTGAGCCTGGAGGAGCCGGAGGAGCTGGAGGAGCCCACCCCGCTCCTCTGCAGACGGGGAAAAGCACCCGGCAGCAACGCCGAGGGAAAACATCCCTGAAATCCCTGAATTCCCACCCTCACAGGGCTGCACTGGACGTACCAGTGCTGGGCTAATGCTGGATTCGGTGATCCCAAAGGCTTTTCCCGCCTGAACAACCCCGCGATTGGCGATTCCCCATCCCCGCGGCATTCGGGGCCGTCGGGGGCTGCCCCCGCCCTCACCCCTTCATGCTGATCTGCCAGAAGCCGCTCCTGCTCACGTTCACGTAGTGGAAGTCGCCGCTGTAATAGGCCGGGTCGCTGCCTCCCAGGATGATTTCCCCGCCGGGTTTCAGGGGAGCGTTCCTGGCGTGTCAAACACAGCTGGGGTGATTCCCCTTTCCCCAAAAATCCCGACCTGGGAGGGAGCGATTCCCTTTCTCCAAAATTCCCAGCCTGGCAGAGAGTGATTCCTCTTTCCCCAAAAATCCCGATCTGGGCAGGAGCAATTCCCTTTTCCCCAAAATTCCCAGCCTGGCAGAGAGTGATTCCTCTTTCCCCAAAAATCCCGATCTGGGCAGGAGCAATTCCCTTTTCCCCAAAATTCCCAGCCTGGCAGAGAGTGATTCCTCTTTCCCCAAAAATCCCGATCTGGGAGAGAGCAATTCCCTTTTCCCCAAAATTCCCAGCCTGGCAGAGAGTGATTCCTCTTTCCCCAAAAATCCCGATCTGGGCAGGAGCAATTCCCTTTTCCCCAAAAATCCCAGCCCAGCAATGAGTGATTCCTTTTTCCCCAAAAATGCCAACCAGAGAGGGAGCAATTCCCCTTTCCCAAAAATCCCAGCCCAGCAGTGAGTGATTCCTCTTTCCCCAAAAACCCAGCCCAGCAGAGAGTGATTCCTCTTCCCAAAAAATCCCAGCCCAGCAGAGAGTGATTCCTCTTTCCCCAAAAAATCCCAGCCCAGCAGAGAGTGATTCCTCTTTCCCCAAAAAATCCCAGAAGGGAGCGAGTCCCCTTTCCCTAAAAATCCCAGCCCGGCAGCAAGCAATTCCCTTTTCCCAAAAAATCCCGACCGGGAGGAAGCGATTCCCCTTTCCCCAAAATTCCCAGCCCCGGAGAGAGCAGCCACAGCCACAAGCTGGAGCAGAGGGGACAGCCAGGTGCCACATGCTCCAGGCGGGTGTGGTGGCCGTGAGGGGAGCAGGAATGCGGGCAGGAGCCGGGAGGGACATCCTGGGGGTGGCAGAGGGATCCGGGGACACCGGGGGACACCGGGGGCTGGCACTCGAGCTTTGGGTCTCCTTACTTGGAAGCGCTGCAAAGAGAGGGAACCCCGTGAGGCTCCAGGGCCAGCGGTGTCCCCAGGGGACACAGGTGACACCCAGGGGCTCAGGGGACCTAAACCCAGCAGCACCCAGTGGGATTTAGGGGAGTGTTTGGGGTTTCTTTGTCACTGCGCAGCTCCAGGTTGAGGTTTTTGGAGCAGAATTCCTGCTCATTTTCCAGCTGCTCCGGTGGGTTTGGGGGTGCTGGGAGGAGCTCAGCAGTTGGGGGGAAGAAATGGAGGGAGGTTTGGCTGCTGGGGCGGGGGTTTTTAAACAGATTTTTTGAGCGGTTTTAATTTTTTTAGATTTTGCCTGCGGTAAAACCAAATCCTCTCCAAGCTGGAATTGTTCCAGCCCCTCTCACCGAGCTGGTGGCTGTGCAGTGACGGTGACAAACGAGCCGGGAGAGCCGCTCCCTGCCCGGCAGCTCCGGGTCTGCGGCCACCCCTCTCTGCCCCTCGTGCTGCTTCATTCCACCCCAGCTCCTCCGGGATCCTCCATCTCCCTCCCATCCCTGCTCCTCCAGGATCCTCCATCTCCCTCCCACCCCAGCTCCTCCAGGATCCTCCATCTCCCTCCCACCCCAGCTCCTCCGGGATCCTCCATTCCTTCCTTCCCACCCAGCTCCTCCAGGATCCTCAATCTCCTTCCTTTCTTCCCTCCCCAGCTCCCCCAGGATCCCCCATTCCTTCCTCCCACCCCAGCTCCTCCAGGATCCTCCATTCCTTCCTTCCCACCCTGGTCCTCCGGGATCCTCCATTCCTTCCTTCCCACCCCAGCCCCTCCAGCATCCTCCCTCCCATCCCTGCTCCTCCAGGATCCTCCATCTCCCTCCCTCTCTCCCCAGCTCTTCCAGCATCTTCCATTCCTTCCTTTCCTTCCATTCCTTCCCACTCCATCTCCCCCAGTCTCATACCCGTCTCTCCCCAAGCCCAACCCCGCAAACTCCACCCCCAGCTCCCCAGCATCCTCCATTCCTTCCCTCCACCCCAGCTCCTCCAGGATCCTCCATTCCTTCCCTCCCACCCCATCTCCTCCAGCATCCACCATTCCTTCCCACTCCAGCTCTCCAGGATCCTCAGTCTCCTTCCTCCTTCCTCCCCAGCTCCCCCAGGATCCCCCATTCCTTCCCTCCCATCCCAGCTCCCCCAGGATCCTCCATTCCTTCCTTCCCACCCCAGCCCCTCCAGCATCCTCCATCCCATCCCTGCTCCTCCAGGATCCTCCATCTCCCATCTCTCCACTCAGCTCCTCCAGGATCCTCCATTCCTTCCCTCCCATCCCTGCTCCTCCAGGATCCTCCATCTCCCTCCCTCTCTCCCAGCTCTTCCAGCATCTTCCATTCCTTCCTTTCCTTCCATTCCTTCCCACTCCATCTCCCCCAGTCATACCCGTCTCTCCCCAAGCCCAACCCCACAAACTCCACCCCAGCTCCTCCGGGATCCTCCATTCCTTCCCTCCCACCCCAGCTCCCCCAGCATCCTCCATTCCTTCCCTCCCACCCCAGCTCCCCAGCATCCTCCATCTCCTCCCTCCACCCCAGCTCCTCCGGGATCCCCCATTCCTTCCCTCCCATCCCAGCTCCTCCGGGATCCCCCATTCCTTCCCACTCCAGCTCCTCCAGGATCCTCCATTCCTTCCCTCCCCAGCTCCCCCAGGATCCTCCATTCCTTCCCTCCCATCCCAGCTCCTCCGGGATCCTCCATCTCCTTCCCTCCACCCAGCTCTTCCAGGATCCTCCATTCCTTCCCTCCCACCCCTGCTCCTCCAGGATCCTCCATCTCCTCCCTCCCTCCCCAGCTCCCCAGGATCCTCCATTCCTTCCCTCCATCCCTGCTCCTCCGGGATCCTCCATCTCCTTCCCTCCCACCCAGCTCTTCCAGGATCCTCAATCTCCTTCCCTCCTTCCTCCCCATCTCCTCCAGGATCCCCCATTCCTTCCCTCCCACCCCAGCTCCTCCAGGATCCCCCATTCCTTCCCTCCCACCCCATCCCCTCCAGCATCCTCCATCTCCCTCCCTCCCCATCTCCTCCAGGATCCCCCATTCCTCCCCTGCCTCTCCAACCCAACCCCAACCCCATCCCTGCCGCGGTTGTGACCCCCCAAACCCGCCCCCCCCGGTATCCCTGACCCCCCAGCACCCACCGGCTGTAGTAGACAGAGAACGAATCCTCCCTGAGGATGTGCTGGGCCAGGATGCGGTCGAACACGGGGGTGATGCCGTCGATGGCCTGGCTGGGGTAGCCCATGCCCAGCACCCCGTCAAACCGGGCGAAGATGAAGGGGAAGGCGGGCAGGGCTGTGGCCTCGGCGAACACCTGGATGATCGGGATGTCCGACACCTGCGGGAGGGCACGCCGGGGGGCGGGGCGTGGTTAGGGGGTGCTGGGAGAGCTGAACCCCCTCAGAAAAACACCAAACCTTCCCCAAAAATCCTCAAAAACACCCCCAAAACCTCCTCAAAAATCCCCCCCAAAAAACTCTCAAAAACGTCCCTAAACCCCTCCCCCCAAAAAACCCTCAAAACCCTCCCCAAAACCCCCACACCTCTCCTGGGCTGAACCAGCAGCTCCAGGTGTGTGGATTTTGGGGATTTTGTGGGTTCCAGGTGTGGATTTTGGGGATTTTGTGGATTTCAGGTGTATAAAATTTGGGGGTTCTCTGGGTTCCAGTGTGAGGATTTGGGGGTCGTGTTGATTTCGGGAGTGTGGATTTTGGGGATTCTGCAGGTTCCAGTGTGTGGCTTTTTGTGAGTTCCAGGTCGGTGAATTTTGAGGATTCTGTGGATTCCAGTGTGTGGATTTGGGGAATTCTGTGGGTTCCTGTGTGTAGATTTTGGGGATTTTGTGAGTTCCAGGTCTGTGAGTTTTGGGGATTTTGTGAGTTCCGGGTCTGTGAGTTTTGGGGATTTTGTGAGTTTCGGGTCTGAGAATTTTGGGGATTTTGTGAGTTCCAGGTCTGTGAATTTTGGGGATTTTGTAAATTCCGGGTCTATGAATTTTGGGGCTTTTGTGAGTTCCAGGTCTGTGAATTTTGGGGATTTTGTGAGTTCCGGGTCTGTGAGTTTTGGGGCTTTTGTGAGTTCCGGGTCTGTGAGTTTTGGGGATTTTGTGAGTTCCGGGTCTGTGAGTTTTGGGGATTTTGTTAGTTCCGGGTCTGAGAATTTTGGGGATTTTGTGAGTTCCGGGTCTGTGAGTTTTGGGGATTTTGTGAGCTCCGGGTCTGTGAGTTTTGGGGGTTCTGCGGGCTCGGGGCTCACCATGACGATGTCCTGGCTGAGGACGCCTTTGACGCTGCCGGTGCCGTAGCGGATGGCGAAGCCGGTGCCGTTGGCGATGTAGGTGCGCGACTTGGAGGAGTCGTAGCGGCTGTGGGACACTGGGGACAGGGAAAAGGGACATCCCAGAGGGGCACAGAGCATTTCTGTCCCCCCAAAAATCCCCCTCTGAGGGAGGGACCCACCCCGCCTCAATGCCAGGAGTCCCACCCCTCAATGCCAGGGGTCTGGATGCCAACAGAAAATCCCCCATGAAAAAATCTGCCAGAAGAGAGCCCCCAAAATCTGTCAGAAAAGAGACTCCACGCGCTGTGAGCAGCCCAGGGACTCGCAGAGGTTTTGGGGGGCCACCCTCAGCCCCGGCCGTGCCCCCTCTACTCACCACAGGCGCTGTAGAGGGGGGAGCACTTGTAGGACGGCACCCACAGGTTGGCCGAGCCCGTGTCAAAAACCACCTTGAAGGTCTGCGCGGGGGTCCCGATGCTGATCTCGCCGAAATATTGGGTCTGGGGGGGCACGGGGGGCATCCCTGGGGCACAGCTCGGGCGGGACAGGGCTCACCCCGAGCCGAGCCGGGGCCGCCGGTGACGCGGGGGTGACAAAGCCCCCAGACTCACATCCAGGTAGTTGGTGAGCAGCGTCGGGGCTGTCCCGTTGCGGGGACCGTCCCCTCCTCGCGGGCGCGGGGCCCGGCGCAGCTCCGGGAACACGTCCCGCACCTTCAGCCCCATCTCCTGCAGCGTCTGGCGGATGGAGGGCATCCTCCGCAGCGCGATCCTGGGGGCAGCACCGAGCTGGGGACCCCCCAGTCCTGCCCCCCGGCAGCTTCCAGCGGCATTCCCAGCCTCGGGAACTCCAGCCGGGCGGCTCTAGGTGGCAGCAGCTCCCCGCCGCTCCCATCCCGATCCCACCGCGGGATGAGCCCGAGCCCACCCAGGGTGGGGACTCCCGGGTGGGTGGGGGCGGCAGGAGGCACCCACAGACCCCCAGCCCGGCCCCAAACTCGGTTATTTGGGATTCGGGGTGCTCCCAAATTGCTGAGTATGGGAGAGACCGCCGGGCTCGCGGAGTTTCAAGTGACCATGCGGTGCTCGAGGAAGAGGAGTGAGGAGGAGCAGAGGAGGAGGAGGAAGGGGTGAAGCAGCCAAGCCCCTCACCCTCCTCAGCAGAGCCCGGGAATAAAAGCGGGGACAGCGCCGCGAGGGCCGCACGAGCCCCGGCTACCTCTGCAAAGCCTGGGCTGGCCAGGGGACAAAGGTGGCGCCGCAGGTGACGGCCAAGAGCAGCAGGTACCGCTGCAGCCTCCTGCTGGCTGCCACCGCCATCGTGTCCCCGCTGTCACCTCCCGCTGTCACCTCCCGCTGTCACCTCCCCTGCCGGCAGCTCCGGCCCGTCCCGGAGGAGAGGAAGCTTTTATAGCCCGGGATCCTCCATCCCTGCGGGTTCCTCCTCCCCTGGCAGGGGGAGGGCTGGGAATGGCATGGATGGAACTGGGCAGACTGGGAATGGCATAGATAGAACTGGGCAGACTGGGAATGGCATGCATGGAACTGGGCATATTGGGAATGCTATTGATGGAACTGGGCAGACTGGGAATGATATGGATGGCACTGGGCATATTGGGAATGGCATGGATGGCACTGGGAGGACTGGGAATGGCACGGATAGAGCTGGGCACGCTGGGAATGGCATGGATGGGAATGGGCACACTGGGAATGGCATGGATGGAACTGGGCATATTGGGAATGCCATGGATGGAACTGGGCACACTGGGAATGGCATGGATGGCACTGGGCACACTGGGAATGGCATGGATGGAACTGGGCAGGCTGGGAATGGCATGGATGGAACTGGGCAGACTGGGAATGGCATGGATGGAACTGGGCAGGCTGGGAATGCCATGGATGGCACTGGGCACACTGGGAATGACATGGATGGAACTGGGCACACTGGGAATGGCATGGATGGCACTGGGCATATTGGGAATGCTGTGCTAAACCAGGGCTGGAGCTTGGAGCAGGGAACGGCCAAACTCATCACAGCTGCTCCAGCCAGGATCAGATCGGGATGTTTGGAAAGGGAGACGCTGCCCAAATCCCTCAGGAGCTTCCAGCTGCACCCCTGCCCCCCCCAGCTCCCTGTGTCCCCCCAGCCCAGGCGGGGGGAGCTGCATCAGCCCCGCGGCTCCCAGGGTCTCCCAGCCTCGGGAATCTCGGTGGGAAATTACTCCAAAGCAATAAAAATGTTCTTGGATGAACCCCGAGGTCACCTCGACCCCCAGCCCCACAATCACCCTCCCCCTCATGGGATTTGTTCAGGGCTGTCACCCCAGTCGGGGGGGACACAAACTCCGAACCACTTTCTCCCAAACCCGGAGGTTCGGCGCCTCATTCCCGGTGGGATTTCGGCTGCCAGGGCACTGCTGACCCCTGCAGCCCCAGGGCTCAGCCCCGCGGCGCTCTGTCCCCATCCCTGACGTCTTTTCCCACGCAGGGCCCGTGTCCCTGCGTCACTCCGGGGAGCCGCGTGGCCCGGCGCAGGTTGCGGGGAGGGAGCGGGGTCAGAGCTGGCAGAGCCCGCGGCCGTAAATCCCTGCCGGGCATCCCGCGGGCTCTGCCAAGCTCCGCTCCCCGCAGGAAAAGCCGCGGGTGAGGCGGGACTTCAAAGGAAAAGGGGCTCCCGGGGTGTGGGGCTGGGGGATCCGACCTTCCCAGCCCCTTCTGGGCAGCCACACCTGCGGGATCCCCGAGGGTTTGGGATGCTTTGCCCCAGCTGGATCCCTCTCCTGTGGGGAATCCAGAATGGGATAAACTGGGAAGGGCTGTGGGATGGGGAACCCTCCCCTGACACTGGGATGGCCCCAACCCCCCTGGATGGGAAACGGAGGGAAAAGAGGGAAAAGCTTCCCCAAATCCATCTGAGAGCCAAGAGCTGCTCCTTCGGGGTGGCCGCTGGGGTGGCTGTCCCAGCTCCGGGGCTCTGGGGTGTCCCCAGCCTGGGACTCTTTCCCAGCGCTGGAAAAAAAACCCAAGGAATTTCCCAGTCCCCTCTGCCAGCCTGGAGCGGGATCTGCGATGGGAAAGGCTTTAAAAAACAGGAAAAGTAGTTTTGTGGGGGGTTAAAGGGACAGGGACCCGTGAGGGAAGGGCACAGGGACATCAGGCAGCTCTGGGTTCATTCCCAGCCCTTCGGATCCACAGGAAGATCCTGAACTCTTCCCACGTAGCCCCAAAACATCCCTTAACTCGAATTTTCAAAATTCCAATTTGCAAAATTCCAAATTTCAAAATTCCAGGGCATCAGGGAGAGGCAGAAGTCCCTCACTGGATCCACGTGGGGAACCTGTTGCAGTTTGTTTTTCTCCAGTAATGGATCCCGTCCAGAGCAGCTCCTCTGGAAATAGGGAATTGCTCCCCAGTCATTTTCCTGCCTGTTTTTCAGGGAGAATGGAAGGAAAACATTTCCCAGAGCAGAGCAATCGCCTTCCTGATGGATAAATTAATTCCTCTCTCCTGTCAGGCTCAGTGGGTGCTTTCCTTAAAATAAAATCCGAATTTAACTCTTCCCACTCCAAAACCAAAATCATTGGGAAGTTTGGCTGAACAGCTTTGATTTCTGGAAGAATTTTTTTTTGAGCAGCACAGAAAAAAGGCAGTGAATTTCTGCTCTTCCCACACGTTTTCCAGCTTTTCTAATCCAGGTTTTTGCTGCTGGTGAAAACACACAGAGCTCGTGAGGATCCTCATTCCGGGTGACTGAAAAAAAACAACTTTTGGGAAGGGCTTAGGGAGGCTCTGGATGGCACCAGCACCGGGGGAATTCGGGGATTGACGTCAGGGCAAACCCGGAGCTTGTGAGTGAAACCCGAACCCTGCCAGGGAGAGGATTTATAGAGCCGGGGGAAAACATTCCCGGCAAAAATCTTCTGGAGAGGAGCTCTGGCTGAGGGAGCTCCCAGCAATTCCCTGCGGGTCTTCCGAGCCTGGAAAAGCTGTGGCTGCCCCATGGCAGTGTCTGGGTGGGGTTTGGAGCAACCTGGGATAGAGGAAGGTGTCCCATGGGATGGGATGGGATTTAAGATCCCTAAAAACCCAAATCATTCCGTGATTCTGCCATCCAGAAATCTCCTCATCCTTGGTGTTCCCGGCAGGGTGGGGTGATGGCTCCTCCCAGCACCTGGGCACCTTTCCTGCTCCCCACGCTCGCTTCCACAGGGATGGGGCCCCAAAAACCTCGGGAATCTCCTCATCTCTCATGCTGCCTCTGGGATCTTCCTCCTGGTGAAGCCCTAATAATGAATCCTCTCCGGGAAAAGTCGGGAATTTTCATCTGGAGCAAAGCAAACCAGGACCAGAGGCACTGAGGCGACTCCAAGCCTCCAGGTTCCTGCCAGGAATCTCAGTTTCCCTTCCCTGAGCTGGGATTTGGGCGCCCAAACCAGCCCAGAGCTGCTCTCAGCCCTGTTTTACCTGGAGCACAGCTGGGCTGGTGACAGCGGGCACAGCCAGGTGACAACAGCCACAAACAGGTGACAGCGGACACAGCCAGGTGACAACGGGCACAGCGAGGTGACAACACCGGCACAGCCAGGTGACAACGGGCACAGCCAGGTGACAGCGGGCACAGCCAGGTGACAACAGGCACAACCAGGTGACAACGGGCACAGCCAGGTGACAACAGCCACAGCCAGGTGACAACAGGCACAGCCAGGTGACAACGGGCACAGCCAGGTGACAACACCCACAGCCAGGTGACAACAGCCACAAATAGGAGAGAGCGGGCACAGCCAGGTGACAGCAGGCACAGTCGGGGTGACAACGGGCACAGCCAGGTGATGACAGGCACAGCCAGGTGACAACAGGCACAGCCAGGTGACAACAGCCACAGCCAGGTGACAGCGGGCACAGCGAGGTGACAACGGGCACAGCCAGGTGAGAGCGGACACAGCCAGGTGACAACAGCCACAAACAGGTGACAGTGGGCACAGCCAGGTGATAACGGGCACAGCCGGGTGACAACAGCCACAGCCAGGTGACAACAGGCACAGTGAGGTGGCAGTGGGGCACAGCCAGGTGACAACAGCTACAGCCAGGTGACAGCGGACACAGTCAGGTGACAAGAGGCACAGCCAGGTGACAGCAGGCACAGTCGGGTGACAACAGCCACAGCCAGGTGACAACGGGCACAGCCGGGTGACAACAGCCACAGCCAGGTGACAACAGGCAGAGCCAAGTGACAACAGCTACAGCCAGGTGACGACAGCCACAACCAGGTGACAACAGACACAGAGCCACCGTGTCCCACCAGGCTCCGGAGGGAGCAGCCTCAGCTCCAAGTCATTAATTAATTCCTGCACGCTGAGGAAAGCTCTGGGCATCTTGATGTGATTGCTTTGGCGTTTAATTAAACTCCAGCTTGCCGAGCTCCCGGAAACCAGCTGGGATCCGGCTCAGCTGGTGGAGATGCTGAGTTATCCGGGAGTTACCCAGGAGTTACCCAGGAGTTACCCAGGAGTTACCTGAGAGTTACCCAGGAGTTATCCAGGAGTTACCCAGGAGTTATCCAGGAGTTACCCAGGAGTTATCCAGGAGTTATCCAGGAGTTATCCAGGAGTTACCCAGGAGTTACCCAGGAGTTATCCAGGAGTTACCCAGGAGTTACCTGAGAGTTACCCAGGAGTTATCCAGGAGTTATCCAGGAGTTATCCAGGAGTTATCCAGGAGTTACCCAGGAGTTACCCAGGAGTTACCCAGGAGTTATCCAGGAGTTACCCAGGAGTTATCCAGGAGTTATCCAGGAGTTACCTGAGAGTTATCCAGGAGTTACCCAAGAGTTACCCAGGAGTTCCCAGGAGTGTCCAACCCCTGTTCCTGCAGAGAGCGATTCCAGCAGCCTGGGCAGAACTCTTAAAAATCACCTGAGGTGACACAGGGGGAGTTCCTGCCCTGCAAAGGGACCTGTGACACCTGCAGTGCTGGCACGGCAATGTCCCCGTGCCACCCCCAGCCATGGCAATGTCCCTGTGCCATCCCCAGCCTTGGCAATGTCCCGTGCCACCCCCAGCAATGGTAATGTCCCGTGCCACCCCAGACATGGCAATGTCCCGTGCCACCCCCAGACATGGCGACATCCCGTGACATCCCCAGCCATGGCAATGTCCCGTGCCACCCCCAGCCATGGCAATGTCCCCGTGCCACCCCCAGACATGGCAATGTCCTGTGCCACCCCAGACATGGCAATGTCCCCATGCCACCTCCAGCCATGGCAATGTCCCTGTGCCACCCCAGACATGGCAATGTCCCCATGCCACCTCCAGCCATGGCAATGTCCCCGTGCCACCCCCAGACATGGCAATGTCCCTGTGCCACCCCAGACATGGCGACATCCCTGTGACATCCCCAGCCATGGCAATGTCCCCGTGCCACCCCAGACATGGCAATGTCCCCGTGCCACCCCCAGCAATGGTAATGTCCCCGTGCCACCCCCAGACATGGCAATGTCCCTGCGCCACCCCAGCCATGGCAATGTCCCCATGCCACCCCCAGCCATGGCAATGTCCCGTGCCACCCCCAGCCATGGCAATGTTCCTGTGCCACCCCCAGCCATGGCAACGTCCCCGTGCCATCCCCAGCCATGGCAATGTCCCTGTGCCACCCCCAGCCATGGCAATGTCCCCGTGCCACCCCCAGCCATGGCAATGTCCCTGTGCCACCCCCAGCCATGGCAATGTCCCCGTGCCACCTCCAGCCATGGCAATGTCCCCATGCCACCCCAGCCATGGCAATGTCCCCGTGCCACCCCAGCCATGGCAGCGCCCTGTGCCATCTCCAGCCATGGCAACATCCCGTGCCATCCCCAGCCATGGCAATGTCCTGTGCCACCTCCAGCCATGGCAATGTCCCCATGCCACCTCCAGCCATGGCAATGTCCTGTGCCATCCCCAGCCATGGCAACGTCCCCGTGCCACCTCCAGCCATGGCAATGTCCCCGTGCCACCCCCAGCCATGGCAATGTCCCCGTGCCACCCCCAGCCATGGCCTCAATGCCTCCTGGTGACATCAGGAGGTGCCAGGGCTGGGACAAGCCCCAAGCTTTGGGATAGGAGCCAAGTCTGAGCTCGAGCTCAGAATTTTTTTTTTATTATTAAATTAAATCTTTCACAGAAAAGAATTAAATAACAGCAAGAATTCCAGAATCCAGTCTGGTACAGCCCTTGTGCCCCGGAGCCTGGCTCAGGAGCCCTGTGGGACAGTGAGGGGACACTGTCCCTGCTGGGGGGTGGCTCTGGCCACCCCTGAGGGTCCTGGGGATAAGAGAGTCACCAGCTCTTGGGGACAGCAGGACCTGGCTCTCTCAGCCTGTCCCATTGCAGCCACTCGCCCAGAAGGGGCCAGGTCACACCATGGAGCCGCTGTCCCCCATTTTCTGCAGGAGCTGGGACAGGAACGGAGCAGGATTAGTGTGAAATGCCCCCGTGCAGCTCTGGGGACACCACGGTGACATTTCCTGTGCAGGGACCCCAGCCAGGGATTGAAGGGTCAGAGGGATCCCCAGCCCTTTCTCACCTGGCTCAGCAGGGGAATGTTTGCCAGTGAGCCCAAAAACCCAAAAACCACCGGGAAGAAGCTCCTGTGCGGGAAAAAAAGGCTCCACTGAGCTCTGGGGAGCATCTGCCTAGCCCAGGCTCCATCCCTGGGATCCCATCACAGGGATCTGATCCCAAGGATCCCATCCTGAGGATCTCATCCCAAGGATCACATCCTGAAGATCCAATCCCAAAAATCCCATCCCCAGGATCCCATCCTGAAGATTCCATCCCAAGGATCCCACTCCCAGGATCCCATCCTGAAGATTCCATCCCAAATATCCCATCCAGATGATCCTACCCCCAAAATCCCATTCCCAGGATCCCACCCCGATGATCCCATCCCCATCCCCAGGATCCCATCCCCAGGATCCCATCCCAACGATTCCATCCCAATGATCCCATTCCCAGGATCCCATCCCCAGGATCCCACCCCGATGATCCCATCCCAAAGATCCCACCCCCAGGATCCCATCCCAAAGATCCATATTCCCAGGATCCCATCCCAAAGATCCCATCCCCAGGATCCCATCCTCAGGATCCCAACCCGATGATCCCATCCCCAGGATCCCATCCTGATGATCCCATCGTGATGATCCCATCCCCAGGATCCCATCCTCAGGATCCCACCCCAAAGATCCATATCCCCAGGATCCCATCCCCAGGACCCCATCCTGATGATCCCATCCCAATGATCCCATCCCCAGGACCCCATCCTGATGATCCCATCCCAATGATCCCATCCCAAAGATCCATATTCCCAGGATCCCATCCCCAGGATCCCATCGTGATGATCCTATCCCAATGATCCCATACCCAGGATCCCATCCTGATGATCCCATCCCAAGATCCCACCCCAAAGATCCACATTCCCAGGATCCCACCCCAGGATCCCAACCCGATGATCCCATCCTGATGATCCCATCCTGATGATCCCATCCCAAAGATCCCACCCCAAAGATCCATATCCCCAGGATCCCATCCTGATGATCCCATCCCAAAGATCCCACCCGAAGATCCACATTCCCAGTATCCCATCCCAAAGATCCCATCCTGATGATCCCATCCCGATGATCCCATCCCAAAGATCCATATCCCCAGGATCCCATCCCCAGGACCCCATCCTGATGATCCCATCCCAAAGATCCCATCCCAGGATCCCATCCCAAAGATCCACATCCCAATGATCCCATCCCCAGGATCCCATCGTGATGATCCAATCCCGATGATCCCATCCCCAGGATCCCATCCCCAGGATCCCATCCCCAGGATCCCATCCCAAAGATCCCATCCCAATGATCCCATCCCAAAGATCCCATCCCAATGATCCCATCCTGATGATCCCATCCCAAAGATCCCATCCCCAGGACCCCATCCCGCACTTGAAGAGGGAGATGAAGCCGTAGGCCTCCAGCAGCATCCCCAGGATGGGCCAGCGCATGAGGACCACCACGAGCCCCCCGAAGAAGAAGCTGGTGCCCTTCAGCTTGGGCCGCTGGAAGAAGAAGGTGAAGGTCCTCCGGAAGCCGATGATGAAGACCAAGCCGGAGAGGAAGAGGAGCTGGCAGGAGGGAGGGCAGAGGGTCAGGGCAGCTCCTTGATCCGCCTGTGGGGACCCCCAGGCCGGCCCTACTCACGTTCCCAAAAGCCAGCAGCACCGAGTCGAAGTACAGGAGGATCCCGAAGAGGAGGAAGAAGAGGCCGAAGCCGACCAGGCCCACTCCGATCCCTGTGAGAACGGGGGAGCAAGGCAAAGGCTCGGCTCACACCCCAGTCCTGCCCCCCTCCTTCCCAAAAACACCCGTTGGATTTTTACCAGACCTCAGAACAGCCTTTGCACCCGGGCCAGGCCTGGAGGAGGCCCAGAATAATATCCTGAGGGTACCAGATAAATCAGGAAAAAATCAACCCCAGAGACTTCCCCTTTTCCCTGTCCCATCCTGGAGATGCTCCCTGGACGATCCTGGAAAATCTCCCCACCCCCAGCCCGTCCCCTTTTCCATCTCACCCCTCCCTGCCCCAACCGCCCCATCCAGCAGCTCCAAACCGGGACTGAGAGCTGCCAAACGTCCCCAGGAGCTCCGGATCCTGCAGGGACGGGAATTCCCGGGGGACAGGCCACCCCCGGTGCCTGCTTACGCTGGAAGTCGCTCAGGGACACCATGGTGGCGGTGGCGGGGCCGGGCGGGGTGAGGGTGGCCCCGCTCGCAGAGTGACCCTTGGAAAAGCCCTTTAGTCCCCACGTCATCCTGGGAATCATTAACGGCCCGGGAACGCCCTCGGCGCCACCTCCGGGGACACGGTGGCTCTGGGGGACAGGGTGGCTCTGGGGGACACGGTGGCTCTGGGGGACACGGTGGCTCTGGGGGACAGGGTGGCTCTGGGGACACGGTGGCTCTGGGGGACAGGGTGGCTCTGGGGGACATGGTGGCTCTGGGGGACATGGGGGCCTCTGGGGGACAGGGTGGCTCTGGGGGACACGGTGCCTCTGGGGGACAGGGTGGCGTCAGAGGGACATGGTGGCTCTGGGGGACACGGTGGCTTTGGGGGACAGGGTGACGTCAGAGGGGACACGGTGGCTCTGGGGGACACGGTGGCTCTGGGGGACACGGTGGCTCTGGGGAACATGGTGGCTCTGGGGGACAGGGTGGTTTCAGGGGTCACAGCGGTAGTTCAGGGGGACATGGTGGCTCCAAAAGTGACACGATGGCTTCAAGAGGGACACAGTGGCTCCAAAAGTGACATGGTGGCTCCAGAAAGGACATGGTGGCTCTGAGGGACGTGGTGGCTACAGAGGGGACATGTTGGCTCCAAAAGGGACACGGTGGTTCCAGAGGGGACATGGTGGCTTCAGGGGGATGTGGTGGCTCCAAAAGGGACACGGTGGCTCCAGAGGGGACAGGGTGGCTTCAGGGGGATGTGGTGGCTCCAAAAGGGACGCAGTGGCTCGGGGCCACCAAACCCTGCTGGTCCCTCCCTGTCCCAGTGGAATGAGTTCCCCGGGATGGGATGGGATAATGAGATAATGGGATGGATCCCTAAAATAGGGAAAACAGGGAGATTGTGCCTTCCTTGGGGTGGCACTGAGGGGACAGCAGAGGTCCCTGCAGTGTCCCCAGGATTCCCACGGATCCCAGGCTGCTCCACGGGAAAGGAGAGTTTTGGGAATGTCGAGGCTCCCGAGATTTGCTGGTCAGGGTGGGAATTTCGGCTCCTCCAGACCCAGTGTGGGGTCCCTGTGTCACCTCTGTCACCTGTGTCACCCCAGAGCCGCCCAAACTGTGCCACTCCCGACACTCATCCCACAAACTGCCCAGGGATGGGAATCCTATCCCTGCACAAGCACCAAAACCAACCCCAGTGGGAAAACAAAGCCCAGAAAAACCCCAGGAGAGGCAGGAGGAGCCTGTCACCTCCTGCTTGTCCAACCCTACATTAAATCCCATATCCAAGCTCATCCCTGGAAAAAAAAATAAGAAAAAACTCAGGAAAACATCGTTGTTTCATAGATATTTTTATTTCTCTACCACTAGGAAAATATCCCAGAAAACCAAATCCCTCCCATCCCACCCCGCCGAATGCATAAATAGATTTATTTCCTCCTGATGCAAATCCTTTCTGGGTTAACAAGTCACTGCTTTATGAAGTGTTTATGAAAAATAATAACCAAAATAAAATTAAGTAATTAATTAAGGTTTGGTTTCCTTGTTTTTTATTGTTATTGTTATTTTTTTTAAATAAAATAAAATCACGGCTGGGTGACGCTTTGGGGACAGCAGGAGGTGGCTTTGGGAAGGGCGGGATGGGAGCTTTGGGATGCTCCTTGTCCTTTCTGGATCCCAGAAATGGGAATTGCTGCCCCACAGCCACCCCAGGATGTCCCTAAGGTGTCCCCAAAGTAAGGGGGGATCTGCCCCAGCAACCTGAAAAGGGACACAGGGAAATAAACTCATCCTCTCTTCAAACTTACAGTCTCTGTATATTTTATTTTAAATAAATTTGCTTTTTAATAAAAGCAGAAAAAATAGATATATTTTTTAAATAGGTTTTTTTCCTTCTTTTTTTCTTCTTCTTTTTTTTGTGATTTTTTTTTAAATTTTATTTTTTTATATTTCCTTCCCCCTCTGGTAAACTGGCAAAGAATCTTTTTTTTTGTTGGCAGGGCTGGTGCCAACAAATCCTTCGGAGAAGAGAGAGAGCTCAGCACGAGCTTTTTCCCGGGAAAAGAAGAGGAAAAACCAAATATAGATATATATTATAAATGTAGAATTTCCATCAAACATATATTAAGGCATGTAAATAGCAAAATAAAGGGCCAGCTTTATGAGCTAAAGGGGCTGAGGGAGGCTGGGGAGCGGGGTTAGGGCTCCAGGGATCCTACAAGTATTGCTAAATTGGGATTGGGATGCAGGGAGGTCCTGGGGTTGGGTCAGGCCAGGAGGGATGGATGGGAATTGGATTATTTGGGATTATTTGGGATTTGGGATCCAGCTCCTGGCTGCATCTGCCCTGCCACCCTCACATCCTTCCAGGGATTCTGCTTTTCCCAAGGGAAAAAAAAAAAAAAAAAGAAAAGGGGAATTTGCTACAGGAAATCTGAACCGCTGGAAGGGGCTGGAGAGCCGCGGGAAGGGATTTTTGGAGGGTGACAGCTGGAGGGGACAGCCCCTGCTGTCCCCAAACCCCCTCAGCACCGGCCCCACCCTCCAGAGGGGGTCCCTGCCGACCCCCCAGCTCCTGGCACCCCAATTCCCTGCCCAGCTCCCATCCAACATCCCCATCCCTGCCCACTCCGGGAGCCCTGGGGACACCTCCATGTCCCCTCAGTGCCACCCCCGTCCGTCCTGTCCCCTTCTTCACCCGGAGGTGACACGGACGGCTCCCAAAACCAGGAACAGAGCTCAGGGAAGGGAAGCGGCGCCTGAAGAGCCCAGGAGGAGAATCCAGGAGCGCTGGAAGGCGGCAGCACCGTCCGTGGTGGGTCCCCACCCCAAAAGCCCCTTGGGGGTCCCTGTGCTCGCCGCTGGCCGCTGTCACAGCTGTCCGGGTGTGTCCCTGGGGCCGGTGACAGCCCTGGGGGGTCCTCGGGGACAGTCCCCAGCCCCCACCCGTCTCCTTGGGGCGGTGCCACATCTCCCGGTGGTGTCGCCGCCGGAGGGAGGGAGGGGGGTCCGGGAGAGCCGAGCGCGGTGGCGACAGGTTCGGTGTCACCTCAGCAGGGGACTAAAACGTGGCCCCGTGGAACTTGATGGCGCCGGCAGCAGCCAGGGCTTGAGCTGAGGAGGGGGCACAGGACAGAGGGGCTGAGCTGGGGGGGCTCCACCCTGCGCCCATCCCCACCCCCCGTGGAAAATGCGGCGGGGATTTGGCTGCCAGGAGCCGGGGGAGGCTGTGACCCCCCAGCTTTCCTGCTGAGCCCCCCTTTTCCACCCTGCACTGCCCCTTGGCTTGGGGGGGCGACGCTCGGTCCATGGAGGAGCCGGGGCTGACGTGGCAGCGAAGGGATGGAGGGGATGACGTCAGAGAGAAGAGGTGCTTACGTCACAGGCTCACACCCGCATGAGGTGGCTGCTGTCGGCGGCCCGGGGCTCGGACGAGAGGGGGTTGGTCGGTGGAGTCGGGGAGGCTGGGGAGGTGGGAGGGCTGGGGGTAGCGCACTGAGCTGGAAACGAGAAACGGGAGAGGGGATGAAGGAGCGGGGAGGGACAGCGGGGAGGGACAGCGGGGAGGGGACAGCGGGAGGGGACAGCCGGGCTGGGCAGGGGCAGGGAGGAAAGAGAAAGGAAAGGGGAAAGCAAGCACAGGTAGGGCAGAATCACAGCTGGCAGGAAGGACAGAGCCACAGCTGGCAGGACAGAGCCACAGCTGGCAGGAAGGACAGAGCCACAGCTGGCAGGAAGGACAGAGCCACAGCTGGCAGGACAGATCCACAGCTGGCAGGACAGAGCCACAGCTGGCAGGACAGATCCACAGCTGGCAGGACAGAGCCACAGCTGGCAGGAAGGACAGAGCCACAGCTGGCAGGATAGAATCACAGCTGGCAGGATAGAATCACAGCTGGCAGGACAGATCCACAGCTGGCAGGACAGAGCCACAGCTGGCAGGACAAGCAGCCACAGCTGGCAGGATAGAATCACAGCTGGGAGGAAGGACAGATCCACAGCTGGGCAGGACAGAGTCAGCCACAAGCAGGCTGCCAAAAGCAGACTTTTTGTCAGCCAAAAGCAGGACAAGCAGCCACAGCTGGGGGCAGGACAGAGCCATAGCTGGGCAGGATAAGAAGCCACAGCTGGACAGGACAGAGTCACAGCCGGCAGGAAGGACAGAGAGTCACAGCTGGGGCAGGACAGAGCCACAGCTGGGCAGAGCACGCACACGTGAGCTCCCGGCAGGGCTCCTCATGGACAAGGCTTGGTGTGGCACTGCAGCCAGCCAGGGACAGGATGTCCCCGTGCTCACCCGGGCACAGTGTGCCACCACGATGCCCCCCAGCACAAAGCACCACCGTGCACAGCCACAACGTGCCAGCCCGTGCCACCACGACCCCGTGGCATGGGGTGACACCAAACTCCCTGGGCATGGGGTGACACCACAATTCCCTGGGCATGGGGTGCCATGCTTGCTCAGCCACGCTGTGCCATCTCGTGCCATCTCATGCCACCTCATGCCACCCTGCCAGGCACTCCCACCCTCACAAACACTCCCGACAAGGTGCTGGGAGCTGTGCCCGGCTGCTCCATCCCAGCATCTCAGGGCAGGCAGCCCCAGGAGCTGTTGGCATCACCTGCCCCCATGTCATGCTGCCAAACCTGCACCTGCCTTCACCCTCCTGCCCCCCTGGCACCTCACTCTCCCAGGGATCTGCAGGATCCCAATTCAAGCCCCCATTCCTCACCCGAGAGCATCCGGCCGCGGCGCGAGGCCTCGGCTGCCAGCGCACACGAGATCTCGATCCTCTTCTCCTGCTCCTGCAGCTGCATCTCCGGGTCCTGGGGGGTGTCCACCTCCCCCTCGCCCAGGGGGATGACGTTCTGCAGGCTGGGAACAGCAGCTGGGGTCAGCACCCCTGCCAGGACCCCCGGGATGGGATGGGATGGGATGGGATGGGATGGGATGGGATGGGATGGGATGGGATGGGATGGGATGGATGGGATGGGATGGGATGGGATGGGATGGGATGGGATGGGATGGGATGGGAGGTTCCCCCTAGGATGAGTGGGGAGGGGATGGAGGTGGATGGGTGGTCTTGGAATGGCCAAAGAGCAGATGGAGGTGAGTGGTCAGTTCCCCTCAGGGTGGGCTGGGTGGTCAGTGCCCCTCAGAGTGCCCGGTGAAAGGATGGAGGTGAGTGGTCAGTTCCCCTCAGGATGACCCCTGCCATGGCTGGCATGGTCGCTGCAGCCTCACCTGGATTTAGCAATGAGGGTCTTGATCCTTTCCACCTTCTTCTGCTTCTCCTTCATCTCCTCGGGGCTGAGGGGCGATTCTGGCTCCAGCTCCACGTAGCGCTCGGGGATCAGCACTTTGTCCGGCGTGGACAGCTGGGGACAGAGGGACAGGCTGAGGATGTGCCCTGTGCTGGACACTGGGGACCTGTCCCTGCTGACCTCGGTAGAACCTCCAAATGTTACTATATAAGGGTTACAGAGCAGCTAAAGGACACAGTAACATGGTCCTCTCTTGCATGGTGCAAGAAAGAGCAATTCATTGAAGGAAGCTGTGGTTTTAAATAAGACACTTCGTGCATAACAAAATACAGACAGTTCATTGGCCAGAGAAGAAAACACCTCTTGTCCCAGGCTTTCTCACGGATCCAACAGGTGTTTATCTTTTGTTATGATTCTTTCTCTTATGTTTAGAGAGTAGAAAAAGAAGCTCTAGCTTGGGAAAAATCCCAGCCGAGCCTGAGAAAGCCAGACTGGAAAAATCCTTTAAGGTTCTCCCTGGGCCTATGGTGGCCACATGTCTCCTCCAGCCCGCACAGGACGCTGCCAGGTGAGGTGTGACCGCCCTGAGCACACTCGGGGACACGCTGTCCTCACCTCCTTGCTGATGTCCACGTCGTAGTGCTGCGGCTCCAGCTCCATCTTGCGCAGCCGGGCGATCTCCTCCTGCGGCGTCTCGTACGCCTTGCCGGGCTCGTCGGAGCGCAGCGCCGCCTCCAGGTCCGAGATGTCCACCTCGTGGATGCTGCGGTGCCGCCGCACCTGCCGGGGCCACGGCCTGCTCAGAGTCTGCCCCAGCCCTGCCCTGGATGGATGTTCCTTGATTGGGCTGTCCTTTTGTGTTGGGTTGATGTGGCCAGAAATGTGGATTCTGTCCCCATCTGCTGCAGCCGGGTGGGGCAGTGACCCTGATCTCCTGGCACATATTATCTGCTAATGGGCCATTGTTAAACCAGCTGGGGCAATCATCTTTATCTTTCCACAGCCCATCCTCTCTCCAGGAGATATATCCTGTTAATGGGCCATTGTTGAAAACTGGGTGTGGCAGCGATCCTTATCTCTGTGGGAATATCTCCTGTTAACGGACCATTGTTAAAAACTGGGTGTGGCAGTGACCGTTATCTATGTGGGAATATCTCCTCTTAATGGGCCATTGTTGAAAATTGGGTGTGGCAGTGACCCTTATCTATGTGGGAATATCTCCTGTTAATGGGCCATTGTTAAAAACCAGCTGGGACAATCATCTTTATCTTTTCCACAGCCCATCCTCCCTCCAGGAGATATCTCCTGTTAAAGGGCCATTGTTAAAAACTGGGTGTGGCAGTGATCCTTATCTCTGTGGGAATATCTCCTGTTAATGGGCCATTGTTAACCAGCTGGGGTAATCATCTTTATCTTTCCACAGCCCTTCCTCCCTCCAGGAGATATCTCCTGTTAATGGCCATTGAGTCTCAGGGCATGACTGATAAAATTACATCATCCCACTGGGAGATGCTCCAGCCAGGGGAGGAGCCAAGCCTTTCCTATCCAGATAAAAACTGAGATTTGGAACACCAGAGCAGCCTTTTCCACTGGATTCCAGAGGAAAGCCAGACCTTTCCACATCATCCCTGCACCTTCAGAGGAAACTGCACCTTCTACAGGAGCACTGCTCCAGCTGAACCACATCTGCCACTGCAGGAGGATGCAGCCACCATTGAATGGGACTGCTGCCAACACTCCGACTGACTGACGGGTGTCAGCTTGGATTCTGACTCTGGCAGTGCTTTGGGATTGTTCTTTGTAATACTGTATTTCTATTTTAATTTTCCTAGAAAGGAACTGTTATTCCTAATTCCCATATCTTTGCCTGAGAGCCCCTTAATTTCAAAATTATAATAATTTGGAGGAGAGGGGTTTACATTCTCCATTTCAAAGAGAAGCTTCTGCCTTTATTGGCAGACACCTGTCCTTCAAACCAGGACACCTTTGAATGGGTGTAATTTGCTTATATCAACCCTCCTGGAAAGATGCTCCTTAGGTTGGCACATCTTCCCTTATCACACTGAGCTATCCCCAAAGGATTCTGTGATCCCACCATGCCTTAGTACCCATGGTTACCCTTTGGGGTTTCTCCCTTGGTACCAACTTTAATTTCCCCCTAAAAACCCCAGTTTTTCCCGCAGTTCTCCAGGGAGCTGTCATCCCTGGCCCCCTCACAGAGCTGCTGGATACTAAAGGAATCTCTGTGGAATCCCCATACAGTGCTCCTGTCCCTCTGTCCCTGAGTCAGCCTGGGATGGCCTCACAAGCAGAGCTGAAATCACTGAGCTGAAACCACTGAGCAGAGCTGATCACTTGTGGCCACAGACCACCACTCACTGAGGTTTATTCAGAGACCTGCCAGAGACCCCCTCAGAGGGCTGCAGACCCCTTAGAAGGTCCCTTGCAGGACCTTCTCTCTGGGAAATTGGCAGCTTCTCGGGTCAGAACATTGAACCTCCACAGATCCCCCTGTGCTGTCCCTGTGCCACCCCACGCTGTCCCCACCTGCTCAGGACTCACCACCTTGTATGAGGAGGGGGCTTTGGTGCCGGGGGGGTCGGGCTGGGGGCCGGGCAGCTGCTGGGGGCTGGGGAGCTGCAGGCTGCGCCGCTTCTCCTTCATGGAGCCGCTCTGGTGCCGCTTCATGCGGTCCATCTGCTCCTCCACGCTCATCTTCACCTTGGTGTCGGTGCCGAACACGGCGCTCTTGGGCCTCTCCTGGGGACATGGCCAGCGCTGAGGTCACCCCCTGGTGGCCGGCCACCTCCTCACAGTGCCACACCCCTCTGCCCCGAGCCGCTGGGATGTCACACCGGGATGTCACACCCGGGATGTCACACCGGGATGTCACTCCCAGGAGCAGGGAAGGTGCTGAAGTCACGCTGGGAGTCTCCAGGAGGTGGATGGTGACACACGGAGCCACACAGCCACAGGCTGCTGTCCCCAGGCTGCAGCAGAGCCCCCCTTGGCTCACCCAGCCCCCCCAGCCCAGCCCCCAGCCCCTCCAGCCCGGCCCTACCCGGGGGCTGAGCCCGTTGGCCAGGCCGTTCCTCCTGGGCACTGCCTCGTCCTCTGCCGGAGACTTGGTCCTGGGGGGGACGATTCCCACTGCGGGGACACCACAGCACCAGGGTGAGCTGGGGCAGGGTCCCAGTGCCACCCCTGGGTCCTGCCAGCTGTCCCAGTGCCACCCCTATGTCCTGCCAGGTGTCCCCGTGCCACCCCTGGGTCCTGTCATGTTTTCCAATGCCACCCCAAGTCCTGTCAGGTTTTCCAATGCCACCTCAGGTCCTGCCAGGTGTCCCCAGTGCCACCCCTGGGTTCTGTCAGGTTTTCCAATGCCACCCCAGGTCCTGCCAGGTGTCCCCAGTGCCACCCCTGGGTCCTGCCAGGTTTTCCAATGCCACCCCAGGTCCTGCCAGGTGTCCCAGTGCCACCCCGGGGTCCTGCCGGGTGTCCCAGTGCCACCCCTGGGTCCTGCCGGGTGTCCCAGTGCCACCCCCGGGTCCTGCCAGGTGTCCCAGTGCCACCCCTAGGTCCTGCCAGGTGTCCCAGTGCCACCCCGGGGTCCTGCCGGGTGTCCCAGTGCCATACCCTTGTTCAGAGCCGCTTGTTTGTCCCCGTCCTGCTCCGTCCGGCTCAGTGGGAGCCCCTCGGGCGCGGGGCCGGGGGGGCTGGGCCGGGGGGGCTCCTTCTTGCTCTGCTCAAAGCCTGGTTTGGGCTGTGGAGGGGGGAAAGGGCCCCAGTGAACCCCAGTTCTGCCTGGGGGCCACGCTCTGCCTGGGGACACCTGCTGCTCTGGGACTGACAGACCAGGGACACACGGACAGGGACAGCCACTGCTCTTGGGGTGACAGACAGATTAGGGACACATGGACAGTGGACACCTGCTGCTCTGGGAGTGACAGATCAGGGACACACGGACAGGGACAGCCCCTGCTCTTGGGGTGATGGATAATGGACACACGGACAGTGGCCAGGTGGGACCAGAGCACCCCAAATCTGTGGGGAGAGGGGCTGAGGGGGCTCTGCTCTTGTCTCTGCTCTTGTCTCTGCTCTGTCCCCTCCTGTTAGGGCTGGGCAGTCATCACTGTCCCCACAGGAAGGGACAAAGGTTCCCACAGGGTGACAACCCCAGCACAGCCCCCAGGAGCTGGGGAGAGGGACAGGGACATCCTGGCTCTGTGCACACCCCGTGCCACACAGGGGCAGGAGAGCCAGCAAAGGGACATTTTTGGTGTCCTTCCCCTCTTGCATCCCATGGGAACAGCCCAGGAACTGCTGGGGTGACAGAGGGGTGTGACAACAGGCCCAGCAGCCCAGTGTGTCCCCCAAAATGCACCCTGACACCCGTGTGTCACACACAGCCACCACCGTGCCACCCACGGCAGCTGAAGTGCCACCTGCACTGGCACTGTGCCCCTTCCCGGCTCGGCACAGCCACGGCCACACGTCCCCAGCCCTGGCTGTGAGGACACTCGTGCCACCTGTGTCCCCACACACGGCCAAGGTGTCACCATGAATTCCCCAAATCCAGCTTTTCCCTGGAGCTGCGGGCTCGGAGCCTGCCAGTGCCACGCGGGGAGCGGTGACACTAAAGGACAATGACAGAGGCAAGGGCAGAGCAAAGCAGAGGTGACAACCAGGGACAGCCTCCACAGGAGGAGGAGGAGAAGGAGGAGGAGGGGACAATCCCTGCCCTGAGCGCTCACAGGGCGTGGCGACCTGTTGGGGACACGAGGGGTGTGGCACAAGCGCCACCTCCACCACGTCCCCGCGGATTTGGGGCGGGCAGCTCCGGCTCCTGCCTCATCCCGGCGCCTTCCACGCCACGAGGAGGAGGAAGAGGAGGAGGAGGAGGGCGGCGGTGCCCCGCAGGGCTCTGTACCTGTCCCCGCTTGGCCTCTCCAGCGCCTTGGTGCCAGGAAGGGGAGGCGGGGTGGGGCCAGAGGCGGCTCTCGCTGGGGAGCGGAGGAACGGCCGGAGGAGACTCCAGGGGAACGTAGGACTTGGGGAGGGGAGGTCGAGGCGGGCCCGGTTCCTGGGGCGGGCAGGAGCGGGAGGCGTGAGAGCAGAGAGGGAACAGAGAGTTAGAGAAGAGAGAGAGAAAAAGGAACACGGCGGGAGCAGCCTGGAGAAAGGGATGGAGGAGGGAGCGACGCCGGGGTGTCCCTCTCGGTGTCCCACGTCCTGCTGCTCGTCCCCAGGGCCAGGCAGGGCTGGGGGGATGCCCAAACGAAGGGTTCTTGACAGCCCTTGGCATCGCCTCTGTCCAGCCAGCGGGGCTGGGAGTCCCCAAATTCTGCCCTAAATAAATGTCCTGTGCATGAAGGTGACAGCAGCCCTGGGTGAGGGCACTGAGACCAGCCCTGGTGGCACCAGGAGCCAAAAGCTGGAGGTCAGCAGCTCCCATCCCACAGCCCTGCAAGGACCTCGGACCCCAAAGTCACCAGGTGTCACCAGAGTCACCAAAACGGTGCCCCCAGGCAGAGCCACGAGGGGAGGCAGCTCCATGGGCGCCCAGCACTCGCCATCCCCCGCTGGTGACAGAGGGGACAGCCAGGGACACTGACCTCGCCGGGGCCTGGCTTGGTGGGCGACCCCTGGGAGCCGGAGATGAGGGAGAAGGGGCTCAGGGGGCTGGTGAGGCTGGCAGAGCTCAGGGGGCTGGCGGGGCTGTTGGAGCTGTACGTGCCCGAGGGGCCCAGGGCCACTGTGGAGAAGAGCAGGAATGAGATAATTAGAAGGTAATTATTAGATAATAACGAGGGTCTTCATCTCCCTGAGCCCACGGGGGACCCCCCAGGCAGGGACAGCCCCTCACCTCTGTGCTTGGCGGTGTCGGTGCCACGGGAGGGGTTGTTCTTCCTCAGCCCCTCCATCACGTCCTGGATCCGCCAGATCTCCTTCTGGATCTGCCGGTTCAGCATCTCGTTCTGGAATGGGGGACAGGCAGCGCTGGGGGGGCTTGGGGACATCGGGGCCAGTCCCAAACCAGGCTGGAGCCCAGCCCCAAACTGAGCCACAGGAACTGACTGAGGCTGAACCAGCACCAACAGGGTTTTTATCCCTGATCTGCTCCCCAGGACCCACCTGGGCTGGGGACAGCTGGGGGGACTCTGGGCTGCCAAGTGCCCACTGTGGCCAAAAATGGACATGAGGGCTGGGCACGGAGAACCCACTGATGGGGGCAGAGGGGGTTTCATCTCCATGGGGACACCAGGGATGGCAGGAGACCTGGATGTCCAGGTTAAATGTGACAGGGGACACTCACACCTGGATGTCCAGGTTCAGGGTGACAGGGGACACACACACCTGGATGTCCAGGTTAAATGTGACAGGGGACACACACACACCTGGATGTCCAGGTTAAAGGTGACAGGGGACACTCTCACCTGGATGTCCAGGTTAAAGGTGACAGGGGACACACACACACCTGGATGTCCAGGTTCAGGGTGACAGGGACACACACACACCTGGATGTCCAGGTTCAGGGTGGCAGGGGACACTCACACACCTGGATGTCCAGGTTAAAGGTGGCAGGGGACACACATCACACCTGGATGTCCAGGTTCAGGGTGGCAGGGGACACTCACACCTGGATGTCCAGGTTCAGGGTGGCAGGGGACACACACACACCTGGATGTCCAGGTTAAAGGCAGCAGGGGACACACACACACCTGGATGTCCAGGTTAAAGGTGACAGGGGACACACACACACACCTGGATGTCCAGGTTCAGGGTGGCAGGGGACACTCACACCTGGATGTCCAGGTTCAGGGTGGCAGGGGACACACACACACACCTGGATGTCCAGGTTAAAGGCAGCAGGGGACACACACACCTGGATGTCCAGATTCAGGGTGACAGGGGACACTCTCACCTGGACGTCCAGGTTCAGGGTGACAGGGGACACACACACACCTGGATGTCCAGGTTCAGGGTGGCAGGGACACTCTCACCTGGATGTCCATGTTAAAGGTGACAGGGGACACTCACACACCTGGATGTCCAGGTTAAAGGTGACAGGGGACACACACACACCTGGATGTCCAGGTTCAGGGTGGCAGGGGACACTCACACACCTGGATGTCCAGGTTCAGGGTGGCAGGGGACACTCACACACCTGGATGTCCAGGTTAAAGGTGGCAGGGGACACACTCACACACCTGGATGTCCAGGTTCAGGGTGGCAGGGGACACACACACACCTGGATGTCCAGGTTCAGGGTGACAGGGGACACACACACCTGGATGTCCAGGTTAAATGTGACAGGGGGCACACACACACCTGGATGTCCAGGTTCAGCTGCTCCCAGAGGTCATCGTGCAGGGTGGACACCTCGCTCTCCAGGCTCTCGTACTCGGCCGTGCTGTTTGCCAGGGCCTGAGGGGACAGTGGGGGGGATCAGGGGGTCTCTGGCACCCAGCACAGTCCCCCGAGGTGGGGAGGGGGTGGCAGCAGTGGGGACAGACCCTGAGGTGCCCAGAGAACAGCAGAGACAGAACCAGGAGCTGAGGTGGCACCTGGAGGGTGCCTGATTTGCTTTGTCCCCAGGGAGGGACTTCAGTCCCAGCCAGCCAAGGGGAACTCCCTGCTTGTTTCCCATCCAGGAGGGACAAAGGGGACCCGATTCCCCCCATTACCGTGCTGGCCTGGGACAGCTCCACCCGGATGTTGATGAGCTGGTTCTGCAGCGACTCCTTCTTGTGCAGCAGCTTCTCGGGGTAGGCGGGCTGGCTGCCGAACATCTCCAGCTCCTGGTGCGTCCCCATCAGGGCGCTCTCCAGGCTCTCCTGCGGGGACAGACCGAGCTCGGAGGTCCTGGCTGCTCAATAAAGCACCAGGAGTGACACTGCCTCGCCCTCAGCTCAGGAATGTCCCCAAGCTGCGGCTGCTGCATCCCTGGAAGCGCCCAAAGCCTCGTGGGGAACCTGGGATAGCGGCCCAGAGGTGGAACGAGATGTTTTTAATGTCCCTTAGCCAGGGATGGCAGGGGACACACACACACCTGGATGTCCAAATGTAGGGGTGACAGGGGACACACACACACCTGGATGTCCCCAGGTGACAAGGGACACACACACCTGAATGTCCAGGTTAAAGGTGACAGGGGACACATACACCTGGATGTCCCCAGGTGACAAGGGACACACACACACACCTGGATGTCCAGCTTGAACCCAAACCCTCCCATGGTGACATCACTTCCTCACCAGGCAGGTGCCACCACCAGGTCCCCGTGTGGCCATCTGAGGTGCCCCCACCTCCTCAGGTGCCACCACCTCCTCAGGTGCCACCACCTCCTCAGGTGCCACCATGCACCTTCTCAGGTGCCACCACGTACCTTCTCAGCCCGGAGCTGCTGCACCAGCCTCTCCTGCTCCCGCAGCACCTTGTTCTGCTCGCAGAGCTTCCCCAGCAGCTTCTGTGCCAGGCAGGAAGAGACAGGGGGGAGAGGATGAGCTGGATGAGAATCCCACCGGGATGCAGCCAGGACTGGTGGGATTGATGGGATTGATGGGATTGATGGCCCTGGTGGAGGGGAGGGGGTTTCCAACCTCCTGCTGTCATTGCAGGGACGTGAGGGTGACACGGGACAAACTGGGACCTAAGCTCAGGGCGAGATTTATCCCTGAGGAGCACAAAACCACCGGCACAGCCCTGCCTGCAGGGACAGGGGGCACAGAGAGGGGGCAGGAGCGGCTCTTACATCGGTGTCCTGCTCGCTGATCTTGTAGGGGTGCAGCGTGTCCCTGTAGGGCTCCGGGAACGGCGTCACCTGCAAGCAGAGCGAGGGGTGAGCCCGAAATCCCCCCGGGACGCGCAGGGAAGGGGAGGCAGCTCCCAGCCCCTCTCTCCCATCCCTGCGAGCCGGGAAACGGAGACCAGAGCCGAGCCCCATCAGTCGGGAGTCACTGGGATGAAGTCACAACCTCTCCCTGCTCATTCCCATTCCATTCGTGAATCATTAAGCGCCGGTGTTCCAGCGGCAGGGAAAACAAAGGCCGCGCGATTGAGCTGTAATTCCACCTCGGCAGAGTGGGAGCACCTATAAATCAGCAGCTGCTGCGGCAGCAGGGCCTGTTTACCCCCGCCCGGCTTCTCCGTGAGTCATTTTCCTTTCCTGGAAATCTCAATTACTAGTGGGACCTTCGGCAATTAACTGCCTCCCAGAGCTGGAGATGAAAGGCGCGAGATAGGAAGGAGGGGATCATTATTGCTAGAAAGCAGAGAGGATGCTTTGGAGCCATTTAAAACTCCGGGATGATGCAAATGGATCCGGATCTGGGAAATGCCCGCGGGGCTGGAGGCAGAGCCGGGTGGGTCGGGAGCCCGGCCAGCCGGAGGAGCATCCCGGGAGCTCCCGGTTCACCCTCCAGCACATCCCTGCTGGCAGCAGATGGAAACAGGAAAATCCTTTTTTGTTGGAAAATGCCATCCAGGAAGTGCCCAGGGCAGCACAGCCCGGGGTGGGTGGCATCGCCATGTGACACTGCAGGGATGTCCCAGTGCTGGGGACAGAAGGAGCCTCCGGGGTGAAAAGGCAGTTCCCTGTCCCTCTTTCAAGAATTATTCCCTTGGTTTAAGAGCTGCAATCCTGTCACCCCACTCATTCTTGAAAAACAAGGGCGAGCCAAGCCCCGCGCATTTGAGAATCCCCGGAGCAGCTCCGTCCCCAAGAGTCCTCGGGACAGTTCTGTCCCCAAAAATCCCCGGGACAGCTCGGTCCGAAAGTCCTGGGGCACAGCTCCATCCCCGAGAGTCCCCAGAGCAGCTCGGTCCCCAAGATTCCCCGGGACAGTTCTGTCCCCAAGAGTTCCTAGAGCAGCTCCATCCCTGAGAGTCCTCGGGACAGCTCTGTCCCCAAAAATCCCCGGAGGCAGCTCGGTCTGAGGGTTCTGGGGGGCACCTCGGTCCCCAAGAATCCCTGGAGCAGCTCCGTCCTCGAGAATCCCCGGGACAGCTCTGTCCCCAAAAAATCCCAGGAGGCAGCTGGGTCTGAGAGTTCTGGGGGCACCTCGGTCCCCAAGAATCCTGGAGCAGCTCCATCCTCGAGAATCCCCCAGGACAGCTCTGTCCCCAAAAATCTCCGGGCAGCTCCATCCCCGAGAATCCCTGGAGCAACTCCGCCCCGAGAATCCCCCGGGACAGCTCCGTCCACAAAATCACAGGAGGCAGCTCGGTCTGAGAGTTCTGGGGGCACCTCGGTCCCCAAAATCTCGGGCAGCTCCATCGCCGAGAATCCCTGGAGCAGCTCCGTCCCCAAGAATCCCCCAGGACAGCTCTGTCCCCAAAAATCCCCGGGCAGCTCCATCCCCGAGAATCCCTGGAGCAGCTCCCTCCCCAAGAATCCCCCGGGACAGCTCTGTCCCCAAAAATCCCCGGAGGCAGCTGGGTCTGAGAGTTCTGGGGGGCACCTCGGTCCCCAAAAATCTCCGGGCAGCTCCATCCCCGAGAATCCCTGGAGCAGCTCCGCCCCCGAGAATCCCCCGGGACAGCTCCGTCCCCACCTCGCGCTGCCAGCACGAGGATTTGCCGGCTCGGAATGACTCATGGATGGATTAGCAAAGCCTGGGATGGAGCAGCGCGTCCCCCGAGAGCGAGATGTGCCGGATGCCGCGGCTGCTGAGCGAGTGGCGATGGCAGGAGGTGACCCCGGGCGGGGCCTGGTGGCCGGAGCCTTACTTGCATGTAGAGCTGGGCCCTAGGGGGGGAGGTCTCCACCATCCTGTTCACCATAGTGATGAGGGTCTCGCTCTCGCTCATCTGCGGCACACAGGAAGGAAAGGGCACAGGTCAGGGGGACACGCCTGTGCCAGCGGTGACCGGGCCAGGAGCCCTCAGGACGCCAAATGCCACCCCCTGAGGTGGCCCAGGTGCTCCAGCTGTGGCCCAGTGCTGCTGTTGCTCCTTTAAGTGCGTTTTTTGGGGGGAGAATACGGATAAAACAGAGCCAGCTCGGAGCAGGTGGCACAGACAGACACGAGCTCGGGCAGGACGGCAGCAGCGTGGCTGGCACACAGACAGACACACGGACAGGCCCTGGCACTGCCCACGGCCCCGTGCCCAGCTGGGCTGGCATGGCCCTGCAAACACACAGACAGACACACGGACAGGCCCTGGCACTGCCCACGGCCCCGTGCCCAGCTGGGCTGGCACAGCCCTGCAAACACACAGACAGACACACGGACAGGCCCTGGCACTGCCCACGGCCCCGTGCCCAGCTGGGCTGGCACGGCCCTGCAAACACACAGACAGACACACGGACAGGCCCTGGCACTGCCCACGGCCCCGTGCCCAGCTGGGCTGGCACGGCCCTGCAAACACACAGACAGACACACGGACAGGCCCTGGCACTGCCCACGGCCCCGTGCCCAGCTGGGCTGGCACAGCCCTGCAAACAAACCCTGGGTGCTGGGGAGGTGACTGAAAGCTGGGGCTGGGGACAGCAGCGTCCCCTTCTCCAGGTGGCACCGGGAGTGGCACATCCCTGCTGACGGTTTGGGCAGCTCTGTGCCACTCCACGGGGACAGGACTGTCCCCATCCAGCTGTGGCACCTCAGTGAAGCCCTGGCACTGCTGAAATCCAAAGGGTGACAACACTTTGTCACCAAACCAGGACCCAAACCCTGCTGGGGCTGCAGTGGGGGAAGGAGAGAGAACACAGAGCAGGAGGATGTTTGAAGAGAGGCCCTTGACAGCGCCACTCCAAATCAGCCTCTCCAGAGGCCGCAGCAGGAGGAGGAGAAGGAGATGCCAAAACCTTTTTAGGGAGAGTTTTAAGAGAGGCTGCAGCACTCTGAGACAGCACAGGGAGCTTTTACTGCAGAGAGAGCCCCTGGCCCCGCTCCAGGGCGGGCACAGATCCTGGCCACGGGGGGTTTGCAGCCAAATTTCCAGCCCAGGAGCAGCTCCCTCCGTGCCGGGCTGTGGCTGCCGGGACACACCCTGCGGCTCTCCCAGGGTATCCCCCTCCCCACGCTCCTGCCAGGAAGTCAGTGCAGTTTTCCCCCCAAAAATCGCTGGTAAATCAGGGCTTTCCTCTAAAAACCCCACCAAAAATCATGGTTTTCCTCAGAAAAAAAATCCCGGCAAAATCAGGATTTTCCTCCAAAAACCCTTGGCAAAATAATGGTTTTCCTCCAAAGTTTTCCTCAAAAAAACCCAGGCAAAATCAGGATTTTCCTCCAAAAACCCCACACAAAATCATGGTTCTCCTATAAGGTTTTCATCAAAAAACCCAGGCAAAATCAGGATTTTCCTCTAAAAACCCATGGCAAAATAATGGTTTTCCTCCAAAAACCCCACACAAAATCATGGTTTTCCTCCAAGGTTTTCCTCAAAAAAACCCAGGCAAAATCAGGATTTTACTCCAAAAACCCCACACAAAATAATGGTTTTCCTCCAAGGTTTTCATAAAAAAAACCAGGCAAAACCAGGATTTTCCTTCAAAAACCCAAGGCAAAATAATGGTTTTCCTCCAAAAACCCAACACAAAATCACAGTTTTCCTCCAAGGTTTTCATCAAAAAAAAATCCTGGCAAAATCAGGATTTTCCTTCAAAAACCCCTGGCAAAATCAGGGTTTTCCTCCAAGATTTTCCTCCAAAAATCACTGGCAAAATCAGGGTTTTCCTCTAAAAACCCCAAACAAAATCATGGTTTTCCTCCAAAGTTTTCCTCCAAAAACCCAGGTAAAATCAGGATTTTCCTCTAAGGTTTTCCTCAAATAAACCCTGGTGCAACCAGGGTTATTTCCTCCAAAACCCCCTGGCAAAATTAGGGTTTTCCTCTAAAAACCCTGGCAAAATTAGGGTTTCCTCCAGAAACCACTGGCAAAATCAGGATTTTCCTCTAAAAATTCCCTGGCAATATCAGGGTTTTCCTTCAAGATTTTCCTCTAAAAATCGCTGGTAAATCAGGGTTTTCCTCTAAAAACCCCACACAAAATCACGGTTTTCATCCAAAATTTTCCTCCAAAAACCCTGGTAAAATCAGGATTTTCCTCTAAGGTTTTCCTCAAATAAACCCTGGCATAACAAGGGTTGTTTCCTCCAAAACCCCCTGGCAAAATTAGGGTTTTCCTCTAAAAACTTGCCAAAATTAGGATTTCCTCCAGAAACCCCTGGCAAAATCAAGATTTTCCTCTAAAAATTCCTGGCAAAATCAAGGTTTTCCTCCAAGGTTTATCCTCCAAGTTTTTCCCTAAGGTTTTCCTCCAAAATCCAGGGCAAAATCAAGATATTCCTCCAAAACCCCCATTCAAAATGAGGTTTTTCCTCCAAAACCACCTGAGTGCTGCTGGGTTTTGGTCCCACCCGCACCAAACCTTTCACCCCCGAGGTGCCACCACATCACCGTGACCACTGTCCCCACTGCCACCTGCACAGGGGCACACCTGGGGGGTTGTAGACCCTCTGCACCCCCTGAGCTCCAGGACAACACCCAAAACTCCCCAGAAATGTTGGAATCCACCCCGAAACTCCCCCCAAAAAAACGGAGGCACCGCTTCGGTTTGGGGCGGGACTTTTTTGGCGAGCGATGAGCGGCACTACGGATGCGGAGGATGGAAGAAGCAAAACCAAAAAAAGACAAACTGGTGCTGCTGGGATGCTGCTGGGATGGCAGGAGGGGTGGGGATGGATGGCAGCAGGGGACAGGGACGAGAAGCAGCCGGTGAGGTGAGGCTGGCAGCCAGCTCCGCCTACCTGCTGGTCCAAATATTCTAGGTTTCTTTGCAACTGAAGGTCTAAAAGTTCATCCTACCAGGAGCCAGCAGGCAAGAAACGAGCAGCAAAACACATAAAAGAAGAAGCAAAGCGGTTAGGGGGAGCCTATGGAATTCCCAGGTTGGGAATGGTGCTGGGAATGTGCCCTGCGGGCTCTGGGCAGCTGCTTTCTTATTTTTATTTTTCTTATGTTTCTATTTTCTTTTTTTTTTTTTTTTTCCTGGGAGACCCTGCCTCTGGCTGCGGGGATGGATGGGCAGCATGGGTGGGCTGTGGTGAAATTCAGGTTTCTCCCTCCTCTGGCGGTCCCATGCCAGGGTTTTGGGATCTGCAGTGTCACCCCCAGTTCCAGGAGGGGACACGAGGCAGGAGAACAAAGCAGCTGTGGCCAGATGTGAGGAAGCAGAGCGGGAGAGGTTTGGGGAGCGCCAGGAACCACCCTGGGGTCCGAGGGTGTCCCATTGCTGCAGAGGGGTCACCCCACACGGATTTCCTTCGGGAATGGCTGGGAGGGACTGGAGACACCAGTGGAAGGCCCAGCTCTGCCTCTGCCCCTGGAGGGCACTGCTGCCACTGGAGTGAGGCCCCCCAAAACCACCCCATGTCCCCAGGGAGGGGTCTGCGCCCCCCAGTCACAGGGTCACCCCCAGGGGACAGCAGGTACGTACCATCTTGTCGTGGATGGTGGGGGAGGCTGGGAAGGGGTACGGGTACACCCCGGCCGGGAGGGGCCGCCTGTCACCCAGGTAATCGTACTGCGGAGAGAGGGGACCCCACCCCGAAATCAGGGACACGGGACAGGAGGAGAAAGCACAGGAGAGGGGCAGGGGCATCAGTGATCCCTGCTTGGAGCACATCTGGGGTGGCCCTGAGCACCACATCCCATCTCGTGGATCCCATCCCATGGATCCCATCTCGTCCCATGGATCCCATCCCATGGATACCATCCCATGGATCCCATCACATGGATCCCATCCCATCCCATGGATCCCATCCCGTCCCATGGATCCCATCCCATCTCATCCCATGGATCCTATCCCATCCCATCCCATGGATCCCATCCCATGGATACCATCACAATGATCCCATCCTGTCCCATGGATCCCATCCCATCCCATCCCATGGATCCCATCCCATGGATCCCATCCCATCCCATCCCATCCCATCCCATCCCATCCCATCCCATCCCATCCCATCCCATCCCATGGATCCCATCCCATGGATACCATCACAATGATCCCATCCCGTCCCATGGATCCCATCCCATCCATCCCATGGATCCCATCCCATCCCATCCCACCCCACTCACCCCACCCATCCCATCCCATCCCACAAACCCAACCAGGGAATCTCAGCAGGCTGGCTGCAGGGATCCCAAACCCACCCCCACCATCGGTGTCCCTTTGATGCCAGGCCATGAGCACAGAGGCCACACCCCTGCCCCACCGCCCCTCCCCGCCCCTCAGGTGCGCACCTTGGGCGAGCTGATGGACCTGCGCATCACGAAGGCGGCGGGGTCGGCGTAGATCTCCTCCCCTCGGGGCGGCAGCCGCTCGAAGCGGGCGCTGGGCGAGCGCACGGGCGAGTAAACCCTGCCCTGGCCGTAGGAGCCCTGGCTGGGCGAGCGCGGCACCGAGCGCGAGCGCGGCTGCAGCGACATCCTCCGCAGCGAGCCCGAGGCCGCGTCCACCTCGTCCAGGTAGCTGGGCGGCCTGGCGGGCGCCGGCAGCCACAGCGGCACGTCCTGGCGGCCGAAGGCGGCGGGGAAGGCGCCCCCGTTGCGGAAGGAGTGGCGCTTGTCCTCCAGCGCCCAGGCGGGGCTGACGCGCTCGAAGGCGGGCATGGAGCAGATGCTGTCGGGGCGCACGCCCGGCGGGTAGTACTGGTACTCCTCGGGGTACTGCGGCGAGTAGGGCGAGTAGTAGTCGGGCACGCGGCGGGACACGGGGTAAAACCTGCTGGGGCTGCACGGGGGGAGACAGAGGTGAGGGCGGTGGGCAAGGACAGTGTGAGGGGAGGTGGTGTGGGCAGCGGGAAATCTGGGAGGGTGGCGTTTGTGCTGCCGGGGGTGCCGTGCTTGTGGGATTCCTCCTGCCAGGGGCTCCATGGGAGCTTCCCCTCATGGAATTCCTGTCTGGGATCTCATGGTGCCCTCCTCTCCTCGTATCCCTCCTGCAGGGACACTGAGGTGGCTTTCTGTCCTGGCATCCCTCATCCCAAAGATTCTCTGGCGGCTTCCCGTCCTTGTATCTCTCCTCTAAACAATCCCATGGTGGCTTCCCCATCCTGGCCTCCCTCTCCCTTTACAACCCACCCTCCTTGGCTTTTTGGGGTGTCCCACACCCAGCTCCGAGCTGGGAGAAAAGCAGAGAAACAAGAGGAAAAGGAGATTTTTTCACTCCAGGAGGCCACAAAGCACCGGGAAGGGGCAGAACATTCCCAAAGCACCAGCACTTCCCTCACCTGCGCAGCTCCTCGGGGGCGGCGGTGGCGCGGCGGGAGTTCACCCACTGCTGCAGCTGCGTCATGGAGCTCTTGCGCTGGGCCACCTTCTCGGGGTGGGACCTGGGGGTGACCCCCCGGCGCTGGGGGACCCCGCTGTCGCCGTCGCCCCCCGGGGGGAAGGCGGTGCTGCCGGGCCGGCTGGGCGAGGGGTACGGCCACCCGTTGGGCTGCGCAGGCCGCTCGGCGCTCGCCGGCGCCCGCGGCGCCTCGGGGTAGGGGCTGCCCGGCTCCGAGGGCGGCTCCTGCCCGGCCAGCCCGTTGGCTTTGGCCAGAGGCTCCTTCCTGCCGTCCGGCCGCTCCGACGGCTTCCGCTCCATCTTCTCCGAGCCGCGGCCGTCGCCCTCCCCGCGGGCCCTGGCGTCGGGCTCGGCCTTGCCGTGCTCGCGGTGGGCGGCGTTGCAGTGCTGGTGGTGCTGGTGCTTGCTGGGCGGGATGTTCTCCGAGTCCGGCTTCTCCGAGTGCCTGAGACCCACAGCGGGGTCACCAACCCCTGGCAGTGCCCCTGGGGTGGCTGGGGATGGCCCTGTCCCGCCCTGAGCCCTGTGGGGTCACCCGGCTCCCTCCTCCAGAGTGTCCCTCGCACCCAAACGTCCTGGGCCCTTTCTCCAGGGTGTCCCTCGCACCCCAAATGTCACTGGGCCCTTTCTCCAGGGTGTCCATCACACCCCCAAACATCCTGGGCCCCTTCTCCACAGTGTCCCTCACACCCCCAACTGTCCCTCACACCCCCAAATGTCCTCGCACCCCAAATGTCCCTGGGCCCGTTTTCCAAGGGTGCCTCACACCCCAAATGTCCCTGAGCCCTTTCTCCAGAGTGTCCCTCACACCCCCAACTGTCCCTCACACCCCCAAATGTCCCTCACGTCCCCAAATGTTCCTGGGCCCTTCTCTAGACTGTCCTTCACACCCCAAATGTCCCTCATGCCCCCAAATGTCCCTCATACCCTCAAATGTCCCTCTCACCCCCAATGTCCTCACACCCCCAATGTCCCTCACACCCCCAATGTCCCTCTCACCCCTAAATGTCCTCTCACCCCCAATGTCCTCTCACCCCAATGTCCCTCACACCCCCAAATGTCCCTCACACCCCAATGACCCTCACACCCCCAAATGTCCCTGAGCCCTTTCTCCAGACTGTCCTTCACACCCCAAATGTCCTCTCACCCCCAAATGTCCTTCTCATCCCCAAATGTCCCTCACACCCCAAATGTCCCTGGGCCCCTTTTCCAAGGGTGCCTCACACCTCCAAATGTCCCTGAGCCCTTTCTCCAGAGTGTCCTCACACCCCAAATGTCCCTCACACCCCAAATGTCCCTCATGCCCCCAATGTCCCTCATGCCCCAATGTCCCTCACACCCCTAAATGTCCTCACACCCCAAATGTCCCTCACACCCCCAAGGTCCCTCTCACCCCCAATGTCCCTCACACCCCAATGTCCCTCATGCCCCCAATGTCCCTCACACCCCCTAAATGTCCCTCACCCCAGATGTCCCTCACACCCCCAATGTCCCTCACACCCCCAATGTCCCTCATGCCCCAATGTCCCTCTCACCCCCAATGTCCCTCTCACCCCAATGTCCCTCACACCCCCAAATGTCCCTCACACCCCAATGTCCCTCACACCCCAAATGTCCTTCACACCCCAAATGTCGCTCTCACCCCCAATGTCCTTCACACCCCAAATGTCCCTCACACCCCCAATGTCCCTCTCACCCTGATGTCCCTCTCACCCCCGATGTCCCTCTCACCCCCAATGTCCCTCATGCCCCCAATGTCCCTCACGCCCCCAAATGTCACTCACGCCCCCAGTGTCCCTCACACCCCAATGTCCCTCTCACCCCCAATGTCCTCTCACCCCCAATGTCCCTCACACCCCCAGTGTCCCTCACACCCCAAATGTCCCTCTCACCCCTAAAAGTCCCTCACACCCCTAATGTCCCTCACACCCCCAAGGTCCCTCTCACCCCAATGTCCCTCACACCCCCAATGTCCCTCACACCCCAGATGTCCCTCTCACCCCCGATGTCCCTCTCACCCCAAAGTCCCCGTGGAGCCAGGACAGCACGCTGCCCCGGGGGCAGTGGCGCCGCTCTCACCTCTGCGTGGGGGGGATCTGCACGCGGGCGGCCTCGCCCATGGCCTGGATCCAGGACTCCTGCTCCTCCGTGTTCTCGGCGCTGAAGAAGTAGGTGCGGATGCCGGCGTGCTCGGCCTGGGGAGACAGCGAGCGCCCGTTACCCGCCGGCAGCTCCTCCAGCCAGCACACCGTCACCTGTGGGGCACAGAACGGGGAGAAGACATGGGCACGGCGGTGAGAGCTGCGCTCCGGCCTGGCAGCCCCTCCTGCCGCTCCCTGCACGGCAGCAAGGCCCTGCAGGCCCCTCTCTGAGGGGCTCCATCCCCCCTGGAGCCACTCACAAGGGTTTGTTGGGAGCAGCACCCCCCACCCCAAAAGGAGCTGCACCCCAATATTGGGTGGCAAAGGGTCCCAGCAAGAGCCTCAGCATCGTCCATGCAGGGGGAGGGGGAAGGTGGTTTCTGAGCCCAGCAAATATTTTGGGTGGAAAAGGTTCAGTTGTGATCTGTGATGTTGGTGCCTGTTCTCCACCCAGAACGTGCTGGGGGGAGCTTTTATTTGAGGACCTTTATTTGAGGGCCTTTACTTGAGGACCTTTACTTGAGGGCCTTTACTTGAGGGCCTTTATTTGAGGGCCTTTATTTGAGGGCCTTTACTTGAGGGCCTTTATTTGAGGGCCTTTTGAAGCTTCCACCTTCCCCCCATGGAAAAGAAATGGGGCAAAGCGAGGAGGAAGAAAAGGGAGGAATCAGAGTTTTCCTCCTGAAAGAATTTCAAGGGTCCAATCTCTTTAGAAAAAAATAAAATTAACTAAACTAGAAAAATTGAGGTTTGATGAAACCCCCTCCCTTGAGTTTCCATCCTCCCCAGAGCATGCAGCCACCGTGCCCAGCTGGGGTCCCCTCCTGAGCCCCCCATGCATTTCTGGAAGCTCTGCAGGCAGGGGAGGAGGTGCAATCGCAGGGATCCACCCCTGGGATCAGCGGGAGCGGGGGAGCAGGGCGAGCCCGGGGGTCCCTCAGCTCTGCATGCAGCAGAAACACAAGAAGGTACCTAGGTGCTGGCGGGGTGCTGGCGTGGTGGGTGGCACCGAGAAACCCCTCCTGTCCCGGCATCCTCGGAGGAGGAGGAGGAAACACAGACACGGGGTCAGTGGGAGGGGAGTGGGAACCTCGCTGCCCTTCCCTGCACAGAACTGTCCTCACAAAGCTGAGCTCAGAGCGTGGGCAGCAGCTCAGGGAGGCTTCCCCCACCAGTGTCAGGCAGCAGGGATTTCACAGAATCACAGAATTACTGAGGCTGGAAAATCCATCTGGGATCATCCATGGGATCCATGGGATCCCTCCTGGATCATTGAATCCCAGCTGTGCCCAAATCCCCACCCTGAGCACTCAGTGTCACCTCCAGGTGACACCTCCAGGGCTGGGCATTCCCTGGGCAGCCCCTGCCAATCCCTTTCCATGAGGAAATCCCACCCTGAGCCTCCCCTGGCCCAGCCTGAGCAGTTCCCTCTCCTCCTGTCCCTGTTCCCTGGGATGAGATCCCAAATCCCCCCCGGCTGCCCCCTCCTGTCAGGAGTTGTGCAGAGCCAGAAATTCCCCCTGAGTCTCCTTTTCTCCAGGCTGAGCCCCTTTCCCTTCCCCTTCCCCTCAGGATTCTCCAAACCCTTCCCTGAACACCCCATGTCACTTCCCTGCTGTCACCTGCAGAAGGTGACACCAGTGTGGGCACAGGTACAGGGCAGACCCCATGTGTGACCCATTGCCCTCTATCCCCCCCAAACCCCACTCAGCTGAGCCTAAATTCAGGTTTAAGGAGGGGCAGCTACACAAATCCCTCCCTTAGACTGGGAATGCCCTGTGGGGACCCCAGCACTGGCTCTGGACATGGGGAGGGCACACTGGGATCAGTGTCACAGTGACCCATGACCACGAGCTGCTGGGCTGGGGAAGGTGCCCCGTGATGCCAAAGGTGCCCAGCAATGCCAAAAAGTGCCAGGGAAGCTCAGACCCTGCCAGGAGCGGATGTGGAGAAGCAGCAGCTGCTGCCACCTCTCCCTGCTGCCCTCTGCAGCCCCGCCGCTGGCAGGCTGTCCCCACTCGGTGGCACTTGCCAGTCAAGCGGCTGGAGCTGGGGACAGCTCCGTGTGCGGCTCCGGGAGGGCAGCAGCAGCCATGGAAGAGGGGAAAGCAGGGCAGGGAGAGGGTGGGAGCCCCCAGCAGGACCCTGCAGAGGGGGGTGGTGACCTCGGGGACACTGCCCTGTCCCCGTTTCCCCAGCAGATGCAGATCCCATCCACGGGGGTCACCCCAGCGTGCTCCATGCGCCGCCACCAAGAAAGCCACGAGAGCAGCAGGGACCCTGCCAGCATCACCAGTGCCACCCCAGTGCCACCCCAGCGCCACCCCAGCGCCACCCCAGTGCCACGCTGTCCCCTCAAGCCCGGCAGAGTCACTGACCTTGAACGTGTGCTTCCTGCTGATGTTGTCCGAGGGCTGCACGGCGGCCACGCGGAAGCTGAGCAGCGGGATGCTGCCCAGGATGTTCTCCTCCTTCTCGTCTGTGGGGCGGATCCGGGGGTTACACCCACGGAGGGACCCCCACAGCCCCCCGTGCCCCGGGCTCCGTCCCACCTGTGGGATCGGCTCCCCGCCTGTTGCTGCTCCCGCAGCTCTGCCTGGCTCACAAACAACCTCCTCAATTATTGATGCCGGCCCCGGCCGAGCCCGGGAGCTGCCAGGGAGGCGGGGAAAGCTCGGGATTAACCCTGGGCGCTGCAAACCCCGGGGTGGAGCACGGAGAGAGCCCGGGACTTTGTGCTGGTGGCACGGGGGTGGCCGTACCTTTGTAGTAGAAGAGGCAGCGATCCACCAGCACGAACCAGCGCTTGTTCCACTGCTTCACCCCCGAGCTGGCCTGCGGGAGAGGGGCAGTGAGAGCAGCTCCGGGGCTCTGTGGGGCCGGGAAGGGGTGGCACAGGGGGGTACCTGCTTGTAGAGCCACCCACTCTTGGTGACAGCGGCGTTGGGGTTCCTCTTCATGGAGTTGGAGCGCTTGCCAAAGGCGATGCCCTTGCGGGAGGAGCGCGGAGCCTGCAGGGGGCAAGAGGCGCTCAGTGCCCGGGCTGGGGTCCCTGGATCCCTGCCTGGGCTGGTGACACACGGCCCCGGGCACTCACCCGGCCTCCGGGGCGCTCCGGGGGCACCTCGGCCCCCATGGCGTGGCGGGGGGGCTCGCTGGGGACGGCGGCCGGCCGCTTGCTGCTCGCCTTGCTGGACATGTCCGAGCTCTGCCTGTGACACCAGAGAGGGGGATCAGCGGGTCTGTGCCCCCACTGGTGCCCCCACCATCCCCAGACCCGGGGGATTGGGGGTGACCTACTTGGGCAAGTCAAGCCTTGAGGTGTCCTCGGGGACCTGGCCCGTCACTGGGTGCAGGAAGGTGTTCCGCCTTTCATTGTGGCTGTGGGGACAGGTGGGGTGGGTGTTAGGAGGCCCCATGTGCCCCACAGAGTCCTCACAAAGTCCCTTTGGCACCACGGAGCCCCCTTGGCACCAGGTTTGCTGCTCTGTTGGCTCCAGGGCTGGTATCCCCTCCCCTGCCCAGAGCACCCCACGGATCCCACGCTCAGGATCCTCCACAGCATCCCAGAATCACGGAATCCTTAAGGCTGGAAAACCCTCCAAGACGATCGAGCCGAGCCATGAACTCAGCAGCACCGAACCGTGTCCCCAAGTGCCACACCCAGCGAACAGGACACTCCCAGGGATGGCGAGAGGAGCCTGACTCCCCCTGGTTGTCCACTCCTGTCAGGGAGAGTCAGAGGGTTCTCTCTGAGCCCCCTTCTCTCCAGGCTGAGCCCCCCCAGCCCCTTCCCCGGACACTCCAAGATCTCATTGGCATTTCTCAGGAAGTGCCCAGGCAGGGCCAGCCTTGCCAAAATCAGGGCTGTGGTGGCCGAGCCGCCCTTCCCGCTGCTGGCACATCCCCTGTCACCGCTGGCCACACTCACACGTCCTGCAGCAGCAGCAGCAGCGGCAGCAATGGCCCGTGCAGGGCTGTGCCTGCAGCCGTGTCCCCAATGTCACCTCCTCCCCTGGCTGCTCCCGGAGCCATTCCCAAAGCACCTCGGGGCTTTCAGTGGGGTCACCTGGCCACGGGGCTGGCAACCCCCAGACCCCAAACACCATCCTAGGATCTCTCAGACCCCAAACACCATCCTAGGACCCTTCAGACCCCAAAAACCATCCTAGGACCCTTCAGACCCCAAACACCATCCTAGGATGCTCCACACCCCAAAAACCAACCCCAGGGCCATCTAGACCCCAAAACCTATCCCAGGGTAACCCACACCCCAGACACCATCCTAGGGCACCTCAGACCCCAAACAGCAGTCCAGGATCCCCAGACCCCAAATACCAGCCCAGGATTCCCAGCACAAGCTGTTGCTGCATCCCTGGCACTCCCTGGGTGCAGCTGAAGGATCCTGGCAGTGCCAGCTGTGGTGTGACAGGGCTGTCCCAGGCTCAGCTGGCACCCTGTGCCACGTCCCTGCCCCGTCCCACAGAGATGGCACCGCCAGGAAACCCCAGAACCCCTCCTGTGCTGCCTCCCGGGGTGCTCAGGGGGAAAGGACGAGGTTCAGGGCTCCATCCCAGGAATTTCACACCAGATCCCATCCCCTCCCTCCCAAACCCACTGGGCACTGGGACACGGGGCCACCCCCATGCCACCAACTCCTCCTGCCTGTCAGCAAAGTTGGAGCAAGAAAACACGGCTGCCAATATCATCCCATCCCATCCCATCCCATCCCATCCCATCCCATCCCATCCCATCCCATCCCATCCCATCCCATCCCATCCCATCCCATCCCATCCCATCCCATCCCATCCCATCCCATCCCATCCCATCCCATCCCATCCCATCCCATCCCATCAACCCCTGACAGCCCAAAAAGTGCGGCTGCTGCTCAGCTGCCGCCCCCTGCAGTCCCACCCTGTCTCCTCCCAGGTTTCTGATCCCCTCCCTGTGCACCACAAAAATAGGGGGATGTGTGTGCACCCCACAGCCGGGGGGGTTGGCTCTCCAAACCCCCTCAGGGCCCGCCCCGCGCTCCAGCACAGCCGAGGGGGCTCTGCCCCAGGGCTGGAGCCACGCCCGGGTGGTTGTGTCACCCCGCCCGGGTGGTTGTGTCACCGCCCGGGCGGCTGTGTCACCCCGGCGGTGCCTCCGAGGGGCTCAGATCCCGGGAACTGGGGCAGGTCCCAGCCCCGCAGTGACGCTGACGCACGGGGAGGGTGAAATGCTGAGAGAGCAGCACCCCGAAAGTGCCAGGTGTGGGGAGTGGGCGCTGCCAGCACCCACCAGCTGGGCTGGACCCCACGATGGGTGTCCCCCCATCCCTGAACGCCACGCTGGGTGTCCCCCCATCCCTGATCCCCACTCTGTGTGCCCCCCATCCCTTAACCCCATGCTGGGTGTCACCCCCATCCCTGAACACCACGCTGGGTGTCCCCCCAACCCTGGACCCCACGCTAGGTGTCCCCCAACCCTGGACCCCACACTGGGTGTCCCCCATCTCTTAACCCCACGCTGGGTGTCCACCCATCCCTGAACCCTACACTGGGTGTCCCCCATCCCTGAACCCCACACAGGGTGTCCCCCAACCCCTGAATCCCACGCGGGTATTCCCTTATCCCTGAACCCCACTCGGGTGTCCCCCATCCCTGAACCCCACTCTGGGTGTCACCCCCATCCCTTAACCCCACACAGGGTGTCCCCCATCCCTGAATCCCACTCTGGGTGTCCCCCGCTCCATCCCTGAACTCCACTCTGGGTGTCCCCCAACCCTTAACCCCACTCTGGGTGTCACCCCATCCCTGAACCCCACACAGGGTGTCCCCCATCCCTGAATCCCACGCGGGGTATTCCCCTTATCCCTGAACGCCACTCTGGGTGTCCCCCCATCCCTGAACCCCACTCTGGGTGTCCCCCGCTCCATCCCTGCCCGCCGCAGGTCCCTGTCCCCGCAGCCTGGCCTCTCCCCGCGAGCAGGACGCCCCCATTCTGCAGCTCCCTCGGCTCCTCCTGGCTCCCACCGCGCTTCCTCCCCCCACCCCAGCCCTGCCCTCACCCCCCGCCGCCGGGAAGAGCCGCAAACCTCCCGGCAGCCGCTCGGGGCTGACCCCGCTCCACGAACTCGCCAGTCCCCATCGCCTCCCGAGCACTGCAATGCAGCAGCCACTGCCCGGCCCGAGGGTCCCGCACCGCCGGCTCCCCGCGGGCTCCCCCAGGGCCCCCCCGGATCTTTGGGGGCTCCTACCTCACCCTCCGGTCCGCCCGAAACTTCAGCATGGTCCCTCCCGGGGGGGCGGCTCAGCGGCCGCCCCCGGCTCCCCGCATGGCCGGGGGCCACCAGCGCCCTGCCCGGGGCCACCAGCGCCCTGCCCGGGGACAGCGCGGGCCACCCCGAGCGGGCAGGGGGACGCGGGCGGTGGGCTCGGGCTCGGTGCCAGCCGTGCCAGTCCTGCCGTGCCCCGCGCCGGTGGCATTGGCGGTGCCGGAGCTCCGGGGGGGCTCCGGGAGGGTCCCGGGGGGCTCCGGTGGCTCCGGGAGCGGCGGGGTTGGGCAGCCCCGGTGTGCGGCAGCCGGCGGGGAAGGCGACAGCGGGGACAAACAGCTGCCGCTCGCGTCCCCGCAGAGGAGAGGCGAAGGGCAGCGCGGCACAGCCGCCTCCCCCAGCCCAGGTGCGGAGCCGGGGAGATGCTGCTGGCAGGGGAAGGGCGGCACGGGCGGCTCGGGGGGCTCGGGAGGGATTTGGGGGAGGCTCAGAGGGGCTGGGAGGAGTTCCCGGGAGCCCCCCAGCCCGGCAGGGCAGCGGGGAGGGCGGGCGGCACGGCTGAGCTGAGTGAGCGCTGGCGCTGCCCTGGATTCAGCGGCTGCGTCCCTTCCCCCGGCTTGTGTCCCCAAAACATCCCTGAGTGCCCCCAAAACACCCCCATGTGTCCCCAAAACATCCCTGTGTGTCCCCAAAACACCCCTATGTGTCCCCAAAACATCCCTGTGTGTCCCCAAAACACCCCCATGTGTCCCCAAAACATCCCTGAGTGCCCCCAAAACATCCCCTGAGTGCCCCCAAAACACCCCCATGTGTCCCCAAAACACCCCCATGTGTCCCCAAAACTATCCCTGTGTGTCCCCAAAACCATTCCTGAGTGTCCCCAAAACATCCCTGGGTGTCCCCAAAACTATCCCTGAGTGCCCCCAAAACATCCTCATGTGTCCCCAAAACATCCCTGAGTGCCCCGAAACACCCCCCATGTGTCCCCAAAACATCCCTGAGTGCCCCCAAAACACCCCCATGTGTCCCCAAAACATCCCTGAGTGCCCCCAGAACATCCCCATGTGCCCCCAAAACCATTCCTGAGTGTCCCCAAAACTATCCCTGGGTGTCCCCAAACATCCCTGATGTGTCCCCAAAACTATCCCTGTGTGTCTCCAAGCTATCCTTGTGTGTCCCCAAACCATCTCCATGTGTCCCCAGAACATCCCTGGGTGTCCCCAAAACATCTCCATGTGTCCCCAAAACCATTCCTGAGTGTCCTCAAACCTTCCCTGTGTGTCCCCAAAACCACCCCTGAGTCTCCCCAAACCTTCCCTGGGTGTCCCCAAACTATCCCTGCTTGTGTCCCAAAACCATCTCTGTGTGTCCCCAGACCATTCTTGGGTGTCCCCAAAACCATTGCTGTGTGTCCCCAAGTTATCCCTGCTTGTGTCCCCAAACCACCTCCAAGTGTCCCCAGACCATTCCTGGGTGTCCCCAGACCATCCCTGGGTGCCCCCAAACCATTCCTGGGTGTCCCCAAACCATCCCTGGGTGTCCCCAAACCATCTCCAGGTGTCCCCAGACCATTCTTGGGTGTCCCTAAACCATCTCCAGGTGTCCCCAGACCATTCCTGGGTGTCCCCAAACCATCCCTGGGTGTCCCCAAACCACCTCCAGGTGTCCCCAGACCATTCCTGGGTGTCCCCAAACCATCCCCGGGTGTCCCCAGACCATTCCTGGGTGTCCCCAAACCATCCCCGGGTGTGTCCCCCTCCCCGCGGCTGTTCCTTCCCCAGGTGACAGCGGGAGGAAATCCCGGGGACCAGGATGGGCACAAGCACCAAACGGGGGGGAAGGTGGGGACAGACTCCACAGGGCACCAGCACCCCCAAAAAAATCCCGGGGAGCCCTTCCCAGGTTGGGAGCGGGGAGCAGCAGGATTTGGGCTCTGCCTGGATTTTGGGAAGAAAATCCCAAGCCCTCAGGGCGGGCAGGAAGCCCGCGGGAAGGAGGGAGGGAGTGAGGAGGGAAAGAATCTGGCTGACATTTCCAAGAAAGCTCCAAAGAAGGAAGCGGAGCACGGGGAGGCCGCGGGGCTCCACCCCGGCACGGCCCCGCTCCGGAAAATCCCGGGAGCACCGTGGGACTGCCAAAATCCCGACTGCCGTTTGGGGGGAGATCGGTGACCAGCCCAGGGATGTGCCCCTGCCCCTTGGAAGGCACCAGCGGTCCCAGCCCGTCCAGGATGTGCCAATGCAGTGGCACGGATGAAACTGAGTCCAAACTAAACTGAGTCCAAACTAAACTGAGTCCAAACTAAACGGAATCCAAACTAAGTCAAATCCAAACCAAACCCAAACCCAAACTAAACAGAATCCAAACTAAATCAAATCCAAACCAAACCCAAACCCAAACTAAACTGAATCCAAACTAAGTCAAATCCAAACCAAACCCGACCAAATCCAAACCTAAGCCAAACCCAAACTAAACGGAATCCAAACTAAACTGAGTCCAAACTAAACTGAGTCCAAACTAAACGGAATCCAAACTAAGTCAAATCCAAACCAAACCCAAACCTAAACTAAACTGAATCCAAACTAAACTGAGTCCAAACTAAACTGAGTCCAAACTAAACGGAATCCAAACTAAGTCAAATCCAAACCAAACCCAAACCTAAACTAAACTGAATCCAAACTAAACTGAGTCCAAACTAAACTGAATCCAAACTAAACTGAATCCAAACTAAGTCAAATCCAAACCAAACCCAAACCCAAACTAAACTGAATCCAAACTAAGTCAAATCCAAACTAAACTGAATCCAAACTAAACCAAATCCAAACTAAACTGAATCCAAACTAAACTGAATCCAAACTGAGCCAAATCCAAACCAAACCTGACCAAATCCAAACTTAAACCAAACCCAAACTAAACGGAATCCAAACTAAACCAAACCCAAACTAAACTGAATCCAAACTAAGCTAAATCCAAACCAAACTAAATCCAAACCAAGCTAAATCCAAACTGGACCCAACCAAATCCAAACCGAAATCAAATCCAAATTGAACAAAATCTGAACCCAAACCAAATCCAAACTGAAGCCAACCAATCCAAACCCAAGCTAAATCCAAACCCGGGCCAAATCTAAACCCAAACCAAATTGAAATCCAAACCAAATTCAAACTAAACCGAATCCAAACCAAACTGAATCCAGATTGAACCGACTCCAAAGTGAACCAAATCTGAACCCAAACTAAATCCAAACTGAACCAAATCTGAACCCAAACTAAATCCAAACTGAACCAAATCTGAACCTAAACTAAATCCAAACTGAACCAAATCTGAACCCAAACCAAATCCAAACTAAAACAAATCCAAACCAACCAAATCCTTTTAAGGCCACGGGGCGAGGCACATCCATGGACAAACCCCACCCCAGTGCCACGGGCAGGAAGGGACCTGCCAGGGGAGCCTGTGGCCGCTTTTGGGGACAGCAATCTGGGGACAGCAATCTGGGGACAGCAATCTGGGGACAGCGTGGCAGGAGCTGCAGGAGGCTCGGTGTTGGTGACAGGGGCAGTTGAGCCGGGCTCAGGCCGGGTTTGCCAGCCCAGAGCTGGTCCTGGCACCAGCCGGGCTCTGTCACCATCCCTGGGGACAGGCAGGGACATGGCACAGCCGTGTCTGACCCATGGGTGCCAACAGCTCCCCCCGAGCTCCCGGCAGGGCTGAGGGGGGAAAGTCGCTGCCTGTCCTCGAGACAAACACCAAAGAAACCCCCGGAGCCCCTGAGGCTCCTCCAAAGGGACACGGGGCAAGAGAAGGCAATAAATGAGATCGTTGAGGAATAAAACTTCCCCAAAGTCTGTTGGGAGCAGGGTGACAATCCCCTGTCCCCTGTCCCCTGTCCCCCTGTCCCCCTGTCCCCTTCCTCAGCCGGGGTCGTGGCTTTCCAGCTCTTCAAACCACAAACCATGATTGGGGCAGGTCCCCAAGGACCCCCAGAGCCACCAGCACTGTGTGAGTGTCACGCCCTGTATCCAAGGACCCCCACAGCCACTGTCACACTCTGAGTGTCACCCCCTGTCCCCAAGGACCCCCAGAGCCACTGTCACACTCTGAGTGCCACCCCCTGTCCCCAAGGACCCCCACAGCCACTGTCACACTCTGAGTGCCACCCCTGTCCCCAAGGAGCCCCAGAGCCACTGTCACACTCTGAGTGTCACCCCCTGTCCCCAAGGACCTCCAGAGTCACTGTCACACTCTGAGTGCCACCCCCTGTCCCCAAGGACCCCCAGAGCCACTGTCACACTCTGAGTGCCAGCTCTTGTCCCCAAGGACCCCCAGAGCCACTGTCACACTCTGAGTGCCACCCCCTGTCCCCAAGGACCCCCAGAGTCACTGTCACATTCCGAGTGCCAGCTCTTGTCCCCAAGGACTCCCACAGCCACTGTCACACTCTGAGTGTCACCCCTTGTCCCCAAGGACCCCCACAGCCACTGTCACACTCTGTCCCCATCCCAGCTCCGGCAGGGACCCCTCATGGCTCGGGGAGGGCAGGGATGGGGGTGGAGGCAGCCAAACCCCCCCACAAAGGCCATAAAATTCCTTCATCCAAAGGTTTTCCATGTTCCTGGATTCCAGGGATGGGACTTGTGTGGCCACCAGCCAAACACGCCCCGCACGTGGCCCTCCCTCCCTCCCTCCCTCCCTCCTGTATTTTTCCAACCCTTTCTTCACCTCTCCCTCTCCTCCCGAGCTGCATCCCTCTCAAATCCTGCTCTCCCCGGGAACTGCAGTGCTCAGCACCCATGGGAAGGGACTCGAGGTCACCCTGTCACCCACGGTCCCCACCAGGGACAATCCACCCTTGGAGCAGCAAGGACAAACTGCTGAGGAGCCCAGGGTGGGAAAAAATTGATTATAAGGCACTAAAAAAAACAAACAGGGATGCTCTGCACTCTGGGTCCATCGTGCTGGGCAGGATTTTTTAATCCATAGGGATTAAAAAATTAAATGGAATTCAGTTTACTGGGATGGGTGGCAGCAGCTCGGCTGCTCCAGCATCTCCACACGGGCTCTTCCCAGCTGCTGCCCTGCCCAGCTGGACTTGTAGGAATTCCCTGGGAGAGGGCAGGAAAAGCTGCAGGGAAGAGGAAAAACGAGATGGAGAACAGCAAGGAAACCCCCCCAGCCCCACACCCAACCCAGTGCTGGCGGATCTGCAGCACGATAAATAAATGGGAATAAACAAAGTGGTTTGGGGGCACTCAAAATGCAAGTGTGGAGCCGCACACTGAGGCTCCCTCCTCATGCCTGAGGAGCTCCTGGCAGATCCTGCTGCTCCCAGCATGGATCTGCTCCACAATCCCAGCTCAACCCTAATCCTGGCCCCTCCATCCAGCTGAGCCAGCAACTCCAGCCAGCGTCCATCAGGGCTGGGGGTCAGGGGCAGCACAGCCCTGCTGGAGAATGAATCCCACTCCTGGAGAATGAATCCCAACCCTGGAGAATGAATCCCAACCCTGGAGAATGAATCCCACTCCTGGAGAACAATCCCACTCCTGGAGAATGAATCCCACTCCTGGAGAATAATCCCACTCCCAGATAACAAATCCCACTCCTGGAGAACAAATCCCACTCCTGGAGAACAAATCCCACTCCTGGAGAACAAATCCCACTCCCAGATAACAAATCCCACTCCTGGAGAACAATCCCACCCCTGTGCCTGTGTCCCCACCTCGGTGCCATCCCAGTCGCTGCCACCAGGATGGGGACAGGGAGCAGCAAGGAGCTGATGTTGTCCCTGCCTTTGTCTGTGCTGGTGCTGCTGTGAAGCCACCCCAGAAGGGACAGTGCCAGCCCAAGTGCCACGTCCCCACTGCCACCTCAGCCCTGTGACACTGCCCGTCTGCTGCCAGCGCCGTGCCCAGGCAGGGCCAGCCTTGCCAAAATCAGGGCTGTGGTGGCTGAGCCGCCCTTCCCGCTGCTGGCACATCCCCCTGTCACCGCTGGCCACACTCACACGTCCTGCAGCAGCAGCAGCAGCAGCAGCAGCAATGGCCCGTGCAGGGCTGTGCCTGCAGCCGTGTCCCCAATGTCACCTCCTCCCCTGGCTGCTCCCGGAGCCATTCCCAAAGCACCTCGGGGCTTTCAGTGGGGTCACCTGGCCACGGGGCTGGCAACCCCCAGACCCCAAACGCCATCCTAGGGCACCCCAGGCCCCCAAAACCATCCTAGGACCCTTCAGACCCCAAACACCATCCTAGGGAACCCCAGACCCCAAACACCATCCTAGTGCATCCCAGACCCCAAAAACCATCCTAGGACCCTTCAGACCCCAAAAACCATCCTAGGACCCTTCAGACCCCAAAACCATCCTAGGATCTTTCAGACCCAAACACCATCCTAGGATGCTCCACACTCCAAAAACTACCCCAGGGCCATCTAGACCCCAAACACTCTCCTGTGGCCACCTAGGACCCCAAATTCCAGGATGCCCCAGACCCCAAACACTATCCCAGGGCCACTCAGTCCCCAAAAACCAGCCCAGGGCCACTCAGTCCCCAAACACCATCCTCAAGCCCCGATGCCCCACCCTCTCCTGCAGGAGGCTCTGGCACCAGCTCGCCATCAGCCCCGAGTTTCCCGTGGGAGCCGCGCAGGGAGGGAAGGCGGAGGCGAGGGCTGGGCTGGATCCCGGGGAAGCGGCCGGGCTGTGCTGCCAGCCCTGCCCAGCCGGGCAAAGTCCTCGGGAAGGGCGGCCCGGCAGCTCCCGCGCACCCACGGCCCACGTGTGACATCAGCGGCGTCACACGGGGACATCCCGGCCGTGGGGGCGCGGGCAGGGACAGCGGGAGAAGCTCCCGGTGGGACGGAGCGGGGATTTCCAGAGAACAAAGCGGCTGCTGGCAGCCAGCGGGGCGGTGGGAGGGCGAGTCCCCGCTGCCGCGCCAGCTGGGCTCGGGGAGCAGCACAAAAAGCACAAAAAAAGCACCGGGAGTTTGTGCTTCATCTCCCTGGAAACCCGGCTCCATCCCAGCCCCGCGGGGCTGCCGGCCAAAATCGCCGCCGCTGCTGCCGGGGGCTGGGAGCGGGCGCGGCAGCGGCGTCCTGACCCCGAGGGGACACCTGGGGAGGGACAGCCCCGGACCCGGCAGAGCGTGACAGCCCGTGTCCTGGCAGCTCTGGTGTGCGCCACTGTCCCCTCGTGGGGACAGAGCCGCGTCTCTTGTGCACGGGATCACCGGGCTCCCAGTGCCACCAGTGCCACCCAGTGCCACCACTGCCATCCAGTGACACCATTGCCATCCAGTGACACCATTCCCACCCAGTGCCACCATTCCCACCCAGTGCCACCATTCCCACCCAGAGCCACCATTGCCACTCACTGCCACCATTCCCACCCAGTGCCACCACTGCCATCCAGTGCCACCATTGTCACCCAGTGACACCACTGCCACCCAGAGCCACCAGTGCCACCCAGTGCCACTAGTGCCACCCAGTGCCGCCACTGCCATCCAGTGCCACCACTGCCACCCAGTGCCACCATTGCCATCCAGTGCCACCACTGCCACCCAGTGCCACCACTGCCATCCAGTGCCACCATTGCCACCCAGTGCCACCATTGCAACCCAGTGCCACCATTCCCACCCAGTGCCACCATTCCCACGTGGAGCCACCATTCCCATCCAGAGTCACCACTGCCACTCAGAGTCACCATTGTCACTTAGAGCCACCATTCCCCCTGGAGTCACCATCCCCACCCAGAGCCACCATTCCCACCCAGTGCTGCCATTCCCATCCAGTGCCACCATTGCCAGCAGGAGTCACCATCCCCACCCAGAGCCACCACTGCCACTCACTGCCACCATTCCCACCCAGTGCCACCATACCCCACACAACCTCCGAGCTGTCACCTGGCCTCGCCCCTGGAGGGTTTGAGCTCCCCCTAAGCTCTTTAGGAAGCCACGTCCAGGGCCGGGAGCACCTGTCCCGAGCAATCCCTGGCACCGAAGCAGCGCGGGCCCAGCCCCTCCCGGCCAGGTCAGCTCAGGGGATTACGGCACCGGCGCTGTGAAAATCCTGCAGGGACAAATCCCCGGCACTGCCCGAGCTGTGCAGCTCCATAATCCCCCCCAGCCCCCGAGGGCGCCGTGCCTGGAGCGCTGCTCCTGCCAGCTCTGCTCGTCACCACCCCCGGGACACTGGCTGCTCACGGTGCCACTGGCCGCAGACAATGGCCCACGAGTGCCATGGGCGGGCTCTGTGTGCCACAGCCACGCTCTGTGTGCCACAGCCTCACTCTGTGTGCCACAGCCTCGCTTTGTGTGCCACAGCCACGCTCTGTGTGCCATGGCCGGGCTCTGTGTGCCACAGCCACACTCTGTGTGCCACAGCCTCACTCTGTGTGCCATGGGCGGGCTCTGTGTGCCACAGCCACGCTCTGTGTGCCACAGCCTCGCTCTGTGTGCCATGGCCGGGCTCTGTGTGCCATGGGCGGCTCTGTGTGCCACAGCCACGCTCTGTGTGCCACAACCTCACTCTGTGTGCCATGGGCGGCTCTGTGTGCCATGGGCGGGCTCTGTGTGCCACAGCCTCACTCTGTGTGCCACAGCCTCACTCTGTGTGCCACAGCCACGCTCTGTGTGCCATGGCCGGGCTCTGTGTGCCACAGCCACGCTCTGTGTGCCACAGCCTCACTCTGTGTGCCATGGCCAGGCTCTGTGTGCCACAGTCACGCTCTGTGTGCCATGGCGGGCTCTGTGTGCCATAGGCGGGCTCTGTGTGCCACAGCCTCATTCTGCGTGCCACAGCCTCACTCTGTGTGCCACAACCACGCTCTGTGTGCCACAGCCTCACTCTGTGTGCCACAGCCTCACTCTGTGTGCCATGGCCGGGCTCTGTGTGCCACAGCCTCACTCTGTGTGCCACAGCCTCACTCTGTGTGCCACAGCCACGCTCTGTGTGCCACAGCCACGCTCTGTGTGCCACAACCACGCTCTGTGTGCCATGGCCAGGCTCTGTGTGCCACAGCCTCGCTCTGTGTGCCACAGCCTCGCTCTGTGTGCCACAACCCCGATCTGTGTGCCAGAACCATGCTCTGTGTGCCACAACCTCGCTCCGTGTGCCATGGCCGGGCTCCGTGTGACACATCCAGGCTCTGTGTGACACATCCAGGCTCCGTGTGACACATCCAGGCTCTGTGTGACACGTCCAGGCCCTGTCCCAGTGCCACGCTCACGCTCACACTCACGCTCACACTCACCGGTGTCACCGCGCGTCCCCTCCGCCGCTGCGCCCCTCGCCGAGCCGGTGGCTCTCCCGCAGCCGGCCGGGGCGGATGATTTCCCTTCCAAGCCCGTGGAGACCGTCATTGGTATCAATCATTAACAGCCGCCGCAGCTGCCGCCGGCTTAACCCCCTCGGCTCCGGGCGGAGCGCCAGGAGCCGTCCCTGTGTTAATGGCACCGCGACACGGCGATGTCGCCGCAGGACAACCGGCCGGGCAGGAAAAAGGGATCCAAGGGGTCCCCCACCCGCGTCCCGGCTGCGTGTCCCCCACCCGCGTCCCCGGGACACGAGCGCTGGGAGCAGCGCCGAGTGTCGCCGAGCTGCCACATCCAAATTGTCACATCCCGGCGGGATCTCTGCTGTCCCCAGGGCGGTCCCGGGGGGCCGAGCCCCGCCAGGAGCGGCTCGGAGGGGCAGGGGCCGCTCCCTCCAGCCCAGCCAGGACCGCAGCTCGGCGCTCCCGGAGCTCCCTCTCCCTTTCCCCGCAGCTTTTCCAAGGAACATCCATGGCTGTAACTTAATCCCGGCGTGTTTACAACCCAGCTGCGGCTCTTGGCTCCCTCAGCCGTGCCGGGGGCCAGCTCGGCTCCCGCTCTGCGGCCACACGGTGCTGTCACAGTGTCCCTGTCCCCTCCCCACCCGCCATGCCGCGCTGCGGGAATCAGCACCTGCATCCCCATGGAGAGGGGGCTGGAGGAGGAGGAGGAGGAGCACGAGCGTTGTCCCTGCGCCTGAGCCCTGCGAAGGGTGGACAGATGTCCCTGTCACCTCCCCCCGCCCCCCGCCGCGCTGCTGGCCGCGTTACCCAACCTGCCGAGGGGTTGAATGATTAACCCCGGGCTGCGGCGGCTCCCGGCGCTGTCCCTGCACAGCCCCGCGCCGCGGTGGCACCTGGGGACCCTGCGCTTCTGCCGCCACCAACCCCCAGGAGCATCCCATGCCAGCTCCCCCTCAGCTTGTCCCCACACACACAGAGTCCCCACTCCTGTCCCTCACCCTGTCCCACGTCGCACGGCTCTCAGGTACTCACAGCACCGCCAGCACCGCCCAGCTCCCGCTTCCCGACACGGCCACCCCGGCAATTTCACCCTTGTCCAGCCCCAGCTGCAGCGCCGGGGGCGTCCGGGCTGGAATGATCACAAACAGCCCTGGACAAACATCTGCACGGCACCACCCCGCGGGCTCAGCCAGCCCGGCCGCGGGATGGTTTCAATCACGCTCAAATCCCACCAAAAGGCCACAAAAGCGCCCAGGGGAGCGAGCCAGGCATGGCAGCTGATAAGGGCTGCAGATGTGGGGCTCGGTTTGGCTCCCGGTGCCCGATGTGGGGCTCGGTTTGGCTCCCCGTGCCCGATGTGGGGCTCGGTTTGGCTCCCCGTGCCCGATGTGGGGCTCGGTTTGGCTCCCGGTGCCCGATGTGGGGCTCGGTTTGGCTCCCCGTGCCCGATGTGGGGCTCGGTTTGGCTCCCGGTGCCCGATGTGGGGCTCGGTTTGGCTCCCCGTGCCCGATGTGGGGCTCGGTTTGGCTCCCTGTGCCCGATGTGGGGCTCGGTTTGGCTCCCCGGTGCCCGATGTGGGGCTCGGTTTGGCTCCCGGTGCCCGATGTGGGGCTCGGTTTGGATCCCCGTGCCCGATGTGGGGCTCGGTTTTGGCTCCCCCGTGCCCGATGTGGGGCTCGGTTTGGATCCCCGTGTCCGTGAGATGCCGTGGAATGGGCACAGCTTTGGGAATTCTCATTCCCCACAAACTCCTCACCAACACCCCGAATTGGGAGCATCCCCCTGCTCCCAGCAGTGATTCCTGAGGCTCTGCAAATCCAGGAGCTGCAATTCCCACTCCAGCCTGCCGGGATGGGCCGCAGGCTGAGCCCCAGCCTGGGCTCCATCAGGTTGTGCCACTCCCTGCGGAGCCTTTTGACGTTTTTTGGATAAATTCCCCAATTTTCCGCTGCCGGATCTCCTACACTCAAAAAAAAAAAAAAAAAAACCCAAAAACAAAAAAAAACAAAAACAAAAAAAACCAAAACAAACCAAAACAAAGAAACCGAAACCACAAACGCGGCACCCAAGATGGGCACAGGCAGCTCCCACATCCGAGCTGCCGCCGCGGGATCCCGTTTCCCGGCGCGGTTTGGAGGCTCTGGATCAGGGGCTGGGCAGCGCTGGCTCTGCCCCAGCCCGGGAGCTGCAGCCCTGCCAGGCCTCCCGTGACTCATCCCAACCCCGCGCCCCGACCTCCCGCAGTCAAGCCCCGACACATTCGGCGCATTCCTGGCATAGCCGGCCCCGCGGAGCCCCACACCTGCCGGAGCGGGAGGCTGGGAAGGTGCCAGGGGGAGATTTATGGATCCCAGGCACGGTGCCGAGGCCGGGACGGCGGGGCAGCAGCAGCTCTGCTCCGGTGACACAGCAAACCTGTCACCGCGGGCAGCTTGTCACCTCCCCGAGCGCCCCAGTTGCCGTGCTGGTGCAGTGCCACACGCCCCTTGCTGGGTCGGGCTGGGTGTGAATGGGGAAATTCTCCTTTTTTAGATCAGATCCCGCGCCCTGCCGGGGCTGGGAACAGCCTGTCACCCGCGGTGACACAACGCGCGGGTTGCGCAAGGCTCGGCACCGAACCGCTCCCAAGGACGGGAGCAGCGCCGGCCCCGGTGGCTCCCCGGCCCCAAATCCATCTGTGCCACGTCCCACGGCCCCGGGAGCGGCCCGGGCTGGCGGCCTGGGTGCCAGGAAATGCGCGGGGAGGCCAAAAGCGATCCTGAGTGCCTGGGAAGAGCCGCGGTGGAGCCCAGCCTGGCGCTCATGGATGCCACGGCAGCCCCAGACCCGCCAAAAAAACGGGCACGTGCCCACCTCACCAAACTCCGTATAGAAAAGAGACAAAGGTCCCACAAATCAGCGTTGCCCTAAGCAAAACCATCTAAAAACCGCACTCAGCGCTCCCCAAATCCCAGGATGAGGGGATCCCAAATCTCAGAACCCGCAGCCTTTGCCAAGATTGAAGCGGTGCCATCCCTTGGGACACCCCGGGGGGATTCACAGCCTTTCCCTCTGCCGTCCTCGGACGCGACAATCCTGATTTAGTGTCACCACCACACCCCGGTGTGCCTGGCACGGCCGGGAGCGGCTTCCCGGTGAATCACAGCTCGTTCCCAGCTCCCAGCGCGTCCTCGTTAGGGCCCCAAGCCCGGAGCAGCCCCGGGGAGCAGCTGCGGGGGGAAAGCCAAAAATCCGCCGGAGGAAAAGCAGAGGGAGCCGAACCCCCCTCGCACACACCCAGCCAAACCCTGGGAGTGTCGCAGGAGGCGCGGGGACAGGACACACCTCAGTGCCACCAAACAGCCCCGGCCGTGTCGCTTGTCCCCGTCCCGGCGGGCCGGGCTTGTCCCCTCAGGGGCGGCCCGGGCTCTTCAGGCACCGTGGGATGCTTCCAGTTGGAAATCGGGACAGCTCCAGGCCGCTTCCCAGAAATCCCATCAGCGCAGGAGCCCGCTGCCAGTTCCCCCTTCCTTCTCCCCCACAAGCGAGCGCGGCCCCGCTCTCCCTCCGCCCCGGGGAGGAGCAGCCTCGGGATCCGGGGAGGGAAGTGGAAGGACGGGATGGGAGAGCCGGGCTGGAGCCGGGCCGGTCCCGGGCTGCAGAGAGCCCCCGGCGCTGCCTCTGGTGGCGGCGGAGCAGCTCGGCATGGTCAGAGGATTCCCCCTTGGAATGCCAAAAATGTCACAGAATCCCTCCCAAAAATATCACAAGATCCCTCCAAAAGAGTCACAGAATCCCTCCCAAAAATATCACAAGATCCCTCCAAAAGAGTCACAGAATCCCTCCCAAAAATATCACAAGATCCCTCCCAAAAATATCTCAAGATCCCTCCAAAAGAGTCACAGAATCCCTCCCAAAAATATCACAAGAACCCTCCCAAAAAAATGTCACAGGATCCCTCCAAGGGTGTCACAGATCCCTCCAAAGGTGTCACAGGATCCCTGCCAAAAATGTCACATCCCTCCAAGGACCCTCCAAGGGTGTCACAGGATTCCCTCCCCATCCTCGCCTTGGAATGCTCACAGGATCCCTCCCAAAAAAGTCACGGGATCCCTCCAAGGGTGTCACGGGCAGCCAGGACCAAGGAGCTGAAGTGAGGAACTGGAACTGGTTTGCTCGGCCCCGGGAAGAGCCTAAGGCTCGTTCTGTGTTTCCACAGGGCACAGCTCTGAGGGATGGAGATCACAGGGATGGATGGAGCTCTCAGGGATGGAGCTCTCAGGGATGGATGGAGCTCTCAGGCACAGCTCTCAGGGATGGATGGAGCTCTCAGGGATGGATGGAGCTCTCAGGGATGGATGGAGCTCTCAGGGATGGATGGAGCTCTCAGGATGGAGCTCTCAGGGCACAGCTCTCAGGGATGGATGGAGCTCTCAGGGATGGAGCTCTCAGGGCACAGCTCTCAGGGATGGATGGAGCTCTCAGGATGGATGGAGCTCTCAGGGCACAGCTCAGGCACAGCTCTCAGGGCACAGCTCTCAGGATGGAGATCACAGGAATGGAGCTCTCAGGGATGGATGGAGCTCTCAGGGATGGAGCTCTCAGGGCACAGCTCTCAGGGATGGATGGAGCTCTCAGGGATGGAGCTCTGAGGGATGGATTGAGCTCTCAGGCACAGCTCTCAGGGATGGATGGAGCTCTCAGGGATGGAGCTCTCAGGGATGGATGGAGCTCTCAGGGCACAGCTCTCAGGGATGGATGGAGCTCTCAGGGCACAGCTCTCAGGGATGGAGCTCTCAGGGATGGAGCTCTCAGGGATGGATGGAGCTCTCAGGGATGGATGGAGCTCTCAGGCACAGCTCTCAGGGATGGAGCTCTCAGGGATGGATGGGAGCTCTCAGGGATGGATGGGGCTCTCAGGGATGGATGGGGCTCTCAGGGATGGATGGGAGCTCTCAGGGATGGATGGAGCTCTCAGGGAAGAGCAGCTGGCACTGTGGAGCTGGGGATCCCTCCAGCAGCTGCCTGTGGCTCCGTGGCTCCCATTTTCCCTGGGTTTGTGTCAGGGATGCTGTTCCATGCCATTGGAACTGGTGTCCCCCAGCCCAGTCTGAGCCAGGAGCCACCAGGAATTGAGGGAATGTGATCCCAAACCTCAGCTCCTTGGGGAAGCAGGGAAAAGCCATCCAAGCCCTCAGCCTGCCCCAGTGCCTTCTCCCCTCTCGCCTTTTCCTGTCCCAGCAGGATGGAGCGAGCTCAAGGAATGGAGCAGGATGGAGCCAGGACTGAGCTCAGCCCCAAACCTGCCCCTTCCAGCGCTGGAAAGTTCATCCCCAGCTCCTGGGCATCCCATGGATGGCTGGGAGCCACGGGATGGAAATCACAGCAATCCCAAATCCCACCACAGCCATCCCAAATCCCACAGCAGGACAGGGAAATCCCACCACAGCCATCCCACATCCCACAGCAGGACAGGAATACAGGAATGATCCACCACAGCCATCCCACAGCCCATCAGGATGGGAATGATCCACCACAGCCATCCCACATCCCACAGCAGGACAGGAAATCCCACCAACCATCCCACATCCCAGCAGGACAGGAATACAGGAATGATCCACCACAGCCATCCCACAGCCCACAGCAGGACAGGAATACAGGAATGATCCACCACAGCAAACCCAAATCCCACAGCAGGACATGGAAATCCCACCACAGCAATCCCACATCCCACAGCAGAACAGGAATACAGGAATGATCCACCACAGCCATCCCACAGCCCACAGCAGAACAGGGAATGCTCCAAACCCAGCACACCCCCACACAGTGCTGCCAAACAGGGGCTGGGGCACCTGCCACTGGGATTTGGGGAGGAAGGAGCTTTTCCAGGCTCCAGGAAAAACCCAGGGAAGCGTGACAGAGCCCACAGGAAGGGTGACTCTAAAAGAGCTTTTCCTAAAACACGCCTTTAACGAGAATGAAGCAGGAGACAGAGCGGGGTCTCCCCCAGGTGATTTGAAGCAGCCCTTCCAGGTGGAATCTGCAGGAGAATCCCTCAGGGCTGCTCCTGCAGGCTCCAGTGGCACAGGGAGACACCCACGGGTAGGGCAGGAGCCCCCCCAGCCAGGCGGGAACCCCCAGAGCTGGGCAGGAACCCTGAGCTGAGCAGGAACCCTCAGCGGGCAGGAACCCTCCGAGCTGGGCAGGAACCCCCAGCTGGGCAGGAACCCCCCTGAGCTGAGCAGAAATCCCCTGAGCTGAGCAGGAACCCCCGAGCTGGGCAGGAACCCCCGAGCTAAGCAGGAACCCCCCAGCTGGGCAGGAATCCTCAGCAGGGCAGAAATCCCCGAGCTGAGCAGGAATCCCCAGCAGGGTAGGAACCCCCCGAGCCGGGCAGAAACACCCCGACCTGGGCAGGAACCCCTCGAGCTGAGCAGGAACCCCTCCAGCCAGGCAGGAACCCTCCGAGCTGAGCAGAAATCCCCTGAGCTGAGCAGGAACCCCCGAGCTGAGCAGGAACCCCCGAGCTGGGCAGGACCCCCTGAGCTGGGCAGGAACCCCTGAGCTGAGCAGGAACCCCCGAGCTGAGCAGGAGCCCCCGCAGGGCAGGAACCCCTGAGCTCAGCAGGAACCCCCAGCGGGCAGGAACCCCCGAGCTGGGCAGGAACCCCCAGCAGGGCAGGAACCCCCGAGCTGGGCAGGAACCCCCGAGCTGAGCAGGAACACCCCCAGCCCGGGCAGGAACAGCCCCCAGCCGGGCAGGACCCCCTGAGCTCAGCAGGAACCCCCGAGCTGAGCAGGAACACCCCCAGCCGGGCAGGAACAGCCCCCAGCCAGGCAGGACCCCCTGAGCTAAGCAGGAACCCCCGAGCTGGGCAGAACCCCCCAGCCGGGCTCCAGCCGCCCCTGCCCCGCTCCCGGCCGTATCCTGCTGCCACACCTTCCCGGAGCTCCGGCCCGGAATTAACCCCTGGCAGAGCGCGGCCAGGCCGTGCCCGCCGTGCCACCTGCCCGTGCTGCCCCACCCGGGGCTGCTCCAAACCCCACCTGCGGCTCAAACCCCTCCATCCCTGTCCCTCCGTCCCCTCCATCCCGTTTTTCACCCCACCGAGGCGGGGCAGTGAGGACGGAGCTCGGTTACCTGCTCCAGGTGCTGCCGCGGGCAGGGCGGAGGGGCAGAACCGAGGAGGAGAGCCCGGGGCCGGCGGGGAAAGGACGGGAAAAGCTCCGGCCGCAGGAACAGCCCGGCTGAAACCCCAACCTGCAGCTCGGCTCCGTCCTATATAAACACCTCGCGACACCCCCGGCCGCGCTGCCTCTCACGCCACTCCCGGGTCGCGACAGCGACAGCGGCAGCGACAGCGACAGCGGCGCCGCCCGAGCCCCTTGTCGCCAGTCCTGCCCTCCCCCGCGCTGGTGCCAGCCCAGGGTGGAGCCTCTCGCTGGTTCGGGGTGGCGCTTCAGGTGCGGTTGAGCTCCCGGGGCGGCGGGAGCGGGATTTGAGCTTTGGGAAGGGGACTGGGCACCGCGTGGGCACCGGGCACACGGGCACGGGGGAGCGAACCGTGTGGGAGAAGCGAATAACGCGGGGTTTAACCCCAAAAAAACCCCAAAACACCAGGTGGGAGGGGCTCAGCGCGCTGCCGGGGCACCTGTGGCCGTGGGAAATGTCCCTTTCACTGCGGTGTCACCACGGGGGTGACAAGGGCACAGCGTGCCCGGTGCCACCCGCGGGGACTCTCGGCCCGCTGGTGGCCACGCCGTGCCACCTCTGCACGACTTCCTCGTGCCACCGCGGGACTTCCTTGTGTGGAAGGACTTCCCGCCCTTCCTGCCGCGGGACAGAACCTCCGCAGGACAAACCCTGCCCTGTTTTTCCCAATTCTTCAGGCTCAGCCCCAAACCGGGACGGCCGCATACCATGGGCGAGGCTGGAGCTGCTCCAGCCCGAGGGGCGAGCGGGGCCGGGGGCGAGTCCTGCTCAGGGCCGTGGGATCATCCCGGGAATTATCCACGGGAAAAGAAAATCCCAGGAGCGCGGGTGAAACCTCTCCGTGACACATCCCCATCTGTGACCGCTCCGTGTTTTTCTCCCATTCCCTGCGCTGCCCAGGCTGGATCCAGCCGGGAATCCTCCCGCCGGTGCGGGAGCCCCGGGAGCTCGCAGCCAGCGCCCCGCCCCGCTTGCACAAGCAGCAGCCCCAGCCTGTTTACGAGCAGCAGCCACCTGCTGCTCCTGCCCGATCCCGGCAGGAAGGGCTGCAGCTCCTGAGCCACCCTCTGCCACCCATCCCCAGCTGGCTGCACAGGGCCACCTGCTGTCCCCAGAGCCCCCACGGCCACCTCAGGGCATGGGGACACTCCCTGTGCGGCGCCCTGAGCCTCAGCATCCTCCAAAGGTGTTCTGGAAAAGCGAATTTGGAGGGGTGGGTTGAGCTGGATTTCCTCCCAGGGCCACCCTGAGGATTTTGGCCCCTGGGGACAGCACCCACCGCGCCCCAGGTGTGAAAATCCCGCTCTGGCAGCACCCAAAATCACCTTCAGCAACCCCAAAATCACCTTCCAGCAACCCCAAAATCACCTTCCAGCAACCCCAAAATCCCCGTGGATGGAGCAGAGAACTTCCAGCACGGTCTGGGGCTCCTTCCAGCACAGAGAGGAGAAACTGGGAGCCTCTGTTTGGCTGTTTTGAATGCACAGTCATCACACTGGCCCCAAGTATTAATTTTTTCTTCAGTTTCTTTTGTTTAAAGAGAAGAAGTGACGGAGCCAAACCCCCCCCACACCATTCCCAGCCCCAGTTCCTGCCCCACCCGCCCAGGGGCTGCTCTGTCACCCCAACCCCACACCGAGATTTTGGGGGGATCTCCAGTCCCAAGGGGGGGTTCAGCCCCTCCAACACCTCCGTGCTGCCCACCCCCAGCAGTGGGACACGGAACATCCCCCCCAGCCCCCCCTGCTCCAGCAACCCGAGCCTGAACCCAAGGTCCCGCTTATCTGCAGCACAAGCATGTCTGGTGATAAGGCTGGGATGAGATAAGGCCAGGCAGCCTCGGCGCTGTCAGCAGCCCTTCCTCCAGCCCTGCACCCCAAGGCTGAGGGGTTCAGCACCCCCCAAAATCCCCCAAACATCTCCCACATCAACCTCTCGCTTCGACGAGATTTAAAACTTCCGCTCCCCGCTGGTTTCCCAATCAGGCAAAGCCTTGGTTCAGGGGAAAAATTAAATTTAAAAATAATAATAAAAAAAACAACCCAACCAAATAACAAATAAAACAAAAGCAGAGCAAATAATGTGTCAGGGTTCCCCTGACAGCACGGGGGGGGCACACCCAGCCCGGCTGCATTAGGTGAGCCGCAAAAACTGGAATTGCAAATCATCGCTGCTCAGCCGAGCTGAAAGGAGAGCCGAGGAAAACAAACCCAGGAGCTCACCTGGGGCTCACCTGAGCCTTCCTCCTCCTCCTCCTCCTCCTCCTCCTCCTCCTCGCTGCGGGCACCGCGGGCCGAGCATCCCCCGAGGGCTGCCCGGGAAAGAGGAGAGGAGCCCAACCTGGGGAGAGGCTCCGGGGGTTAAATTGGAGAATTAAAGGGAAAAAACACGCCAAATCTGCCCCCTCGAGTGGGGTTTGTGTGCCAGTAGGGTGGCACCACCAGTGGGGTGGCACTGCTATAGCTGGGTGGCACTGCCAGAAGGGTGGCACTGCCAGAAGGGTGACACTGCCAGAAGGGTGGCACCACCACAGCGGTGGCTTTTCCTCTGGGGCAGGGCGGGTCAGGGAAAAGGCGACGGGTGACAGCGGGGTGACACTGCCACAGCGGGGTGACACTGCTACAGCGGGGTGACACTGCCATTTCTGGGTGGCATTGCCACAGCGGGGTGACATTGCCATTTCTGGGTGGCATGGCCACAGCAGGGTGGCACTGCCACAGCGGGGTGACATTGCCATATCTGGGTGACACTGCCACAGGGGGTGACACTGCTACAGCGGGGTGACATTGCCATTTCTGGGTGGCATTGCCACAGCGGGGTGACACCACCAGCTGGGTGATATTGCCAGTGGGGTGACGCTGCCACAGCAGGGTGACACTATCACAGTGGGGTGACACCGCCATTGTGGGGTGTGGCACCCCCGTCGAGGGGACACTGCCGTAGCTGGGTGACCCTGCCAGAAGGGTGGCACTGCCAGAAGGGTGACACTGCCACAGCAGGGTGGCACCGCCAATCGGGTGACACTGGCAGCGGGGTGACGCCTGGGGTGGCACTGCCGGTGAGGTGACACCGCCACAGCGAGGACAAGCGGGGCGAGGCGGGGGAAGTCCCCAAACCCCCCGGAGCAGCCGGGGCCGCTGCCAGGCTGGCACGGGCACTGCGGGGACACGCCACCGCCCGCTGTCCCCAGTGCCACCAAGCCCGGACACCCCAAAATCTCTCCGGGAGATGTCCCAGGAGCCGGGGCAGCCCCCGCCGAGCGCTCGGGGTGCGACACCGGGGGCACGGCCCGGGGCGGGGGAAGCGCTTCGGAGCGCGGGCCCGCCGCAGGATTGCTGCCTCATTAGAGAGCAATTACCGGCTAATTATGGGATGGCAACACCCAAACCCGATCGGGAAATGGGGCTGCTGGGTGGCGGCGGGTGCGCGCGTGCACAGGAGCACGCACCCCACCCCCCGCACCCCCAAATGAAACCCCGGGAGCCTCTGGGGCAGGGGTGGGACACGGCACGCGAGGTCATTCCCGCTGGGCTGGCTCCGTGCCTCAGTTTCCCTGGTTGAGGAGGCGTTTCCTGCTCCCAGCCTCACCCCGAGGGATCCGACAGCCCCAGCGCCCCCTCCCTGCGCCCCAAAATCACCCGCGGTGGCTCTGCCTCGGCGGGCACCCCCTAATCCCACGGACCCCATCCCGTCCTTCCAGCAGGCATCGGGATCATCCCATGGGATGGGAATGGGAGTGGGGGCGGGAATGGGGTTTGTGCTGCCCCAGTGCCCCTCCCGGGCCTGGTGGCACCGGGAATGGGGTGACCTGGGAATGGGGTGACCTGGGAATGGGGTGATCCGGGAATGGGGTGACCCGGGAATGGGGTGATCCGGGAATGGGGCGACCCGGGAATTGGGTGACCCGGGAATGGGGTGATCCGGGAATGGGGTGATCCGGGAATGGGGTGACTCGGGAATGGGGTGATCCGGGAATGGGGTGACCCGGAATGGGGTGATCCGGGAATGGGGTGACTCGGGAATGGGGTGAGCCGGGAATGGGGTGAGCCGGGAATGGGGTGACCCGGGAATGGGGTGATCCAGGAATGGGGTGATCCGGGAATGGGGTGACCCGGGAATGGGGTGATCTGGGAATGGGGTGACCCGGGAATGGGTGATCCGGGAATGGGGTGGCCCCAGCACTGCAGCCCCTCTCTCGGCCATCCCGCAGCCCAGGAGCCGGTGGCTGCAGAGGGCAGGTGAACTTTAGCCCCGTGAATCGCATTCCTGCGGCTCCCGCTTATCTGGGGTGCGCCTGGCAGCAGCCAGAGAGGCCACCAAGGACACGGGGCAAGGGGACAGCCCGACAGGAGTGGTCCCTCCAAAACCCCCTGGACATCCACAACCCTCCCGGAGGTCTCCTCAAATGGTCCTGGACATCCAAAACCCTCCTGAGGGTCTCTCCAAACCCTCCAAATCTCTTCTGGGGGTCTCGCCAAGCCCCCTTGGACCTCCAAAACCCTCCTGGGGTCTCTCCAAATGGTCCTGGACATCCAAAATCATCAAAAACCCTCCCGGGGATCTCTCCAAACTCACCCGAACTCTAAAACGCAGGGCCAAGCTCGTGGGGAGTGGGGAGGAGAAGCGAAGGGACAGGGACAGGGACGGGGACGGTGGCACCCTGGTGGCACCTCCGGGCTCGGGGGGAGAGGAGCCGGGGAAGGAAAGCTCTGAGCTGCCCTCGGGAACTCATCAGCCACAGCAGCCCCGGGGGATGGCAGCGATCTCCCGAATTCCCTCATCGCCCTGACAGGAGAGCAGAGGAGCGCCGGGAAAGGTCACTGCGTTTGCACATCCACAGCACACAGGCGTTTGGGAACAGCAACGAGAAGGAGGGAGAAAAAAATCCCGCCGTGGAAAAGAGGGAGGAAAAAAAATCTCCCCGTGGAATAGAGAAAAAAATCCCTCGTGGAGGAAAAGGGAGGAAAAACCTGCCGTGGAAAAGAGGGAGGAAAAATCCGCCGTGGAAAAGAGAGAGGAAAAAAAAATCCCTCCATGGAATAGAGAAAAAATCGCTCGTGGAGGAAAAGGGAGGAAAAATATGCCGTGGAAAAGAGGAGGAAAAATCAGTCATAGAAAAGAGGGAGGAAAAATCAGTCATAGAAAAGAGGGAGGAAAAACAATCCCCCGGTGTAATAGAGAAAAAATCGCTCGTGGAGGAAAAGGGAGGAAAAACCTGCCGTGGAAAAGAGGGAGGAAAAATTCGCCTTGGAAAAGAGGTGGAGAAAATCCCGTGTGGAAAAGAGGAGGAACAAATCCCCGATGGAAATGAGCCCCGGGAAGCGGTGCCGAGCGCGGGCTCGACCCGCGGGACCGGCCGGGCAGGGCTGGGAGGCGCCCGCGGCTGCCGGACCGGTCCCGGCTGTTCCACCGGAGCCCGACCCACGGCTCGGCATCCCCGGGGCTCCGGGACGGCCCCACGGAGCCACCCGAGCCCTTGGAGGCTGCGTGGTCACGGGTGGCTGTCCCCAGCCCGGTCCCCATGGATCAGCAGCGCCTCATCCCCCAGCTCAGCTGCAGCTCAGCAGCCACCGCTGAAGGGTCCTGGACCTCCAGAACCCTCCTGGACCTCCAGAACGCTCCCGGGGATCCCTCCAGAACCCTCCTGGGGGTCCCTCCAAAACCCTCCTGGACCTCTAGAACCCTCCTGGGGGTTTCTCCAAACCCTCCTGGACATCCAAAACTCTCCTGGGGGTCCCTCCAAAACCCTCCTGGACCTTTAGAACCTCCTGGACCTCCAAAACCCTCCTGGACCTCCAGAACGCTCCTGGGGATTTCTCCAAAACCCTCCTGGACATCCAAAACTCTCCTGGGGGTTTCTCCAAAACCCTCCTGGACATCCAGAACTCTCCTGGGGGTTTCTCCAAAACCCTCCTGGACCTCCAGAACCCTCCTGGGGGTTTCTCCAAACCCTCCTGGACCTCCAGAACCCTCCTGAACCTCCAGAACGCTCCTGGGGGTTTCTCCAAAACCCTACTGGACCTCCAAAACTCTCTTGGGGGTTTCTCCAAAACCCTCCTAGACATCCAAAACTCTCCTGGGGGTTTCTCCAAAACCCTCCTGGACCTCCAGAACCCTCCTGGGGGTTTCTCCAAAACTCTCCTAGACATCCAAAACTCTCCTGGGGGTTTCTCCAAAATCCTCCTGGACCTCCAAAACTCTCCTGGGGGTTTCTCCAAAACCCTCCTGGACCTCCAAAACTCTGCTGGGGGTTTCTCCAAACCCTCCTGGACCTCCAAATCCCTCACAGCCGCTCCGGCCCCGGTTGCACATGGAGAGGGATCTCCCACCCTTGTCCTGAGGAATCCAGCAGCCACATCCCTGGTTTTTGTTGTTGTTTGGTTTTTTTCTCCACCTGGATGTGACATCCAGGCCTCGCTGTCACCGAGCCGCCGGAGCAGTTGCGTAAGGAAAGTTCGGAGCGGAAAACGGCGGCTGCAGCAGGAGGAGGAGATGAACAACAGCAGCAGGAGCGGCAGGGAAAAGGGTGCGGGAGCGGCGGGAGGATGCGGGAATCAGGAGGAGGATGCGGGAATCAGGAGGAGGATGCAGGAGGAGGATGCGGGAATCAGGAGGAGAATGAGGGAATCGGCGGGAGGAGGATGCGGGAATCAGGAGAAGGATGCAGGAATCAGGAGGAAGATGCAGGAGGAGGATGCGGGAATCGGCGGGAGGAGGATGAGGGAATCAGGAGGAGGATGCGGGAATCAGGAGGAGGATGAGGGAATCGGCGGGAGGATGCGGGAATCGGCGGGAGGATGCGGGAATCGGCGGGAGGATGCGGGAATCAGGAGGAGGATGCAGGAGGAGGATGCGGGAATCGGCGGGAGGAGGATGAGGGAATCAGGAGGAGGATGCGGGAATCAGGAGGAGGATGAAGGAATCAGGAGGAAGATGCGGAATCGACGGGAGGAGGATGCGGGAATCAGGAGGAGGATGAGGGAATCAGGAGGAAGATGCGGGAATCGGCGGGAGGACGATGCAGGAGGAGGATGCGGGAATCAGGAGGAGGATGAAGGAATCAGGAGGAGGATGAGGGAATCAGGAGGAGGATGCGGGAATCAGGAGGAGGATGCGGGAATCGGCGGGAGGAGGATGCGGGAATCAGGAGGAGGATGCGGGAATCAGGAGGAGGATGTGGGAATCAGGAGGAGGATGAAGGAATCAGGAGGAGGATGAGGGAATCAGGAGGAGGATGCGGGAATCAGGAAGATGCGGGAATCGGCGGGAGGAGGATGTGGGAATCGGCGGGAGGATGCAGGAATCAGGAGGAGGATGAGGGAATCGGCGGGAGGATGAGGGATGTTCTCTCTGCTCCATCACCGCCAGGATAAGCCCCAGCCCTCCCCAGTTCCAGCCCCCCCAGGACCGGGGGATGGGGAGCGATGGGCCGTGGGATGCCCCGCAGCAGGTCCGTCCTCCCCGCGCCGAGAACAAAGGGATGCTCGGGAAGGCTCCGGTGGGATTTGGGAGCAGCTGCGCGGCCACCGCAGGGCTGGGAACTGCTCGGGGATTTCACCAAATCCCAGAGTCTGGAGAGGGCGGGAGATGGACTGGGGGGAACGGCGTGGGGAATCACGGACAGAGCCCAGGATCACGGACAGAGCACGGGGGGATCAGGGACTCGGACCAGGAGCACGGACAGAGCACGGGGGATCACGGACAGAGCACGGGGGATCACGGACAGAGCACAGGGAGATCACAGACTCGGCCCAGGATCACGGACACAGCACGGGGGGATCACGGACAGAGCACGGGGGATCACGGACAGAGTCCATGATCACGGACAGAGCACGGGGGGATCACGGACAGAGCACGGGGGGATCACGGACACGGCCCAGGATCACGGACACAGCACGGGGGGATCACGGACTACGCCCCAGGATCACGGACAGAGCACGGGGGATCACGGACACAGCACGGGGGATCACGGACTCAGCCCTTCCCCGGCCCGCGGGTGTTCGGGGCTGGGCGTCTGTCGCCGCGCTGCCAAACACACACAAAAAGCGTCTCATTATCCCCTAATTAGTGCCTTGCCAGCTCCTGCAATTAACACCCGTGCAGGCGGCTGTTGTTGAGGTAAACAGAGGGTTTGAAGCGCCCTGGAGAGCCGGGGGTCCCGGCGGGGCGCGGACCCCCCATGGGCCGAGCCCGGAGGGTCCCGCTCAGCTCCAGACCCCTCCGGGAGAGCTGGGGGGGAACAGGGACCCCTTCCACTGTCCCAGGCTGCTCCAAACCCCAGGAACCCGGCCTCGCACACTTCAGGGTGGGACAGCCACAGCTCCTCTGGGGAATCCATACCAGGGCCTCACAGGGAGAATTCCATCCCAAAATCGCAGCCACCCCTGCCCTCTGGCAGCGGGAAACCATTCCCTGAGTCTGTCCCTCCATCCCCGGTCCCTCCCCAGCTCTCCTGGAGCTGCTTCGGGCGCTGGGAGGGGCTCTGAGCTCTCCCTGGCGCTTTCTCTCTCCCATCCTGGCTCCAAGCAGAGACGCTCCAGCCCTGGGAGCACCTCTGTGACCTCTGGACCCGCTCCAGCAGCTTCACTTTCTCCCAAAACGAGCCCATGAGTCAGGAGCAGCCGGGGCTGGACTCGGGGCTGCCCCGGAGGAGGCCGAGCCTCCTGCACAGCCAGGTGTTCGTTCCCTGGAAACATCAAAGGAATCGCCCGGCTCTTAAATGGCCTTTCTCCGGCTGACCCAGAAACGCGGATCAAGAGCTGCCTCATCCCTTAATTGAGAACTTGGTGACTTTGAATCTTTATTAAAGAGCTTTAGTGAATTCGCAGATTAAGGGCACGACCGGCCGCTGCCACCACCCAGCCTCACTCCTGCCACCATCCCTGTCACCTTCCCTGCCACCATCCGTGTCACCTTCCCTGCCACCATCCAGCCTCACCCCTGTCACCATCCCTGCCACCATCCGTGTCACATCCCTGCCACCACCCAGCCTCACTCCTGCCACCACCCAGCCTCACTCCTGCCACCATCCCTGCCACCATCCCTGCCACCTTCCCTGCCACCATCCCTGCCACCATCCCTGCCACCTTCCCTGCCACCATCCCTGCCACCATCCAGCCTCACTCTTGCCACCATCCATGTCACCATCCAGCCTCACTCCTGCCACTATCCCTGCCACCCTCCAGTCTTATTCCCTGCCACCATCCCTGCCACCATCCCTGTCACCATCCAGCCTCGTTCCCTGCATGCCAGTGCCGGGGCCACCTCACCCCACAGCTCCAGAGCCTTTTCCCTGCTCCAGCCTGGCCCTGGAGCTCTGGATGCTCTCTGGACAGGCCCTGGAAGGACTCTCTGTGCTGCTGCCACTGAGTAAAAACCAGAATCAAACCAAATCCAGCGCTGCCTGCACAGAACAACCCAATCCCAGGGGATTTTCCAGTTTGGGGTGATGGAAGGAGCCGGCAGAGCTGCAAGGGGGGGCTCCACACGTGCCCTCCCTCCTTCCCTCCCTCCCTCTGCCTGCAGGTTTCCATCTGCCCGTGCCCCGTGTGCTCCTCAGCGGTGCCAGGAAAAACAGGGATGTTTTGGATCATCACCTCCCCGCGGGGCAGGGGCTGCAGGGGGGCAGGGCTGTGCTGGGTGGGCGCAGAGCTGCGAGTGCTGGGGAGGAACGGGGCTGGAAGGAGGCAGCGCGCTCCTCAAGGCGCTGCTCCTGCCTGCTGCTGATTATCGTGTTTTCCACGGAAAACAGGAGTGGGGGATGCTACTATGAAATCCTGGGAGAGACAGAGAGAGAGAGAGAGAGAGGAGAGAGGAGCAGGAGCCAGAGCCGCTGCGTTCCCTTCCAGCCGAGCCCTGGGAGAAATCCCCGGCCCGGCTGATTCCCGGGGGCACAGATGGAGCAGAAAACAACCCCCAGCCCTGCCTGCCTGGCTCAGCAGGGATTACAAACCCCTCACTGCCCATCTGGGGTGGGTTTTGTGCCCGAGGCCGGGCCTGGAGGGGTCTGGGTACCACGACAGGCACGGACGCGCTGACACTCACCCGAGCGGCGGTGACACGCAGCCAGGGCCACGCTGCTGCCCCTTGTCCCTTCCCCTCGGCGGGCACAAGCTGGGCAGCGGTGCCCTGGTGGCGCTGGCACCTCAGCAGTGCCAGCCACGTCCTTCAGCCCCCTGCCCGTCCCTCCTCTGCCTCGTCCTCGCCAGCCCGGCGGCTGCTCCCGCCTGTTTCTATGGGAACTCGGCAGGAAAACGCGGCTCGCAGCGCCAGCCCGGTGCGCTGCCAGCCTGTCACCCTGTCACCCTGTCACCCTGTCACCCTGTCACCCTGCCACTGCCTCTGCCAGGGCACCTCTGGGCGCACGGGGACCCCTCCCCACAGCCCCTGGCAGCCAGCAGGGCACTGGTGGCCCATGCAGCAGGATGGGTGCCCATGTGGGCACCTGCAAACCCCGAGTGCTCATAAAGGCTGGATTTTGTGCTTCCTGTGGGATTTTTAGGTTGGGAATTTGAATTCCTATGCCACCCCCTCTCTGGGTGTCCTAATCCCAGCTCTGTGTGCCCAAGGAGGTGGCTTGGGGTGGGTGACAGGCCCAGGTGTCCCCCAGCCACGGCTCTGCCAGGCCGAGCAGGGAAGGAGCTGCCTTGGGAAGCCTCTCTCAGCCAAGGGAAGGGGACAAGTGCGGGTCTGAGCAGGACAGAGCTGGACAGGAGCTCTGCCTTCCCATGGGGAAACACCAGTGGGACCCAGGGGAAGGAGCTGGAGCAGCCACATGAATACACCGAGCCCGGCGTGAGCAGGGCTGAGCATCCCGGGATGAGCTCAGCGCCGGGGATGGAGCGGGAATCGTGGGGGAATTGTGGGGGATCACAGAGGGATTCGGGGGGGATTCATGGCAGGATTCCTGGGGGGATTAATGGGAGATTCATGGAGGGATTCACAGAGGGATTAATGAAAGGATTCATGGAGGGATTCACAACTGGAATCATGGAGGGATTCATGGGGGAATCACGGAGAGGTCACGATGGGATTCGTGGAAGGACTCATTGAGTGATCACAGCAGGATTCATAGAGGAACCACGGCGGGATTCACAACAGAATTCACGGAGGGATTCATGGTGGGATTCATGGAGGGATCACGGAGGGATTCATGGAAGGATTCATGGAGGGATTCACAACAGGAATCATGGAGGGATTCATGGAAGGATTCATGGGGGGATCGTGGAGAGCTCACGATGGGATTCATGGAGGGATTCATAGAGGGATCACAGCGGGATTCACACAGAGACCACGGCGGGATTCACAACAGGATTCACGGAGGGATTCATGGAGGGATCACGACGGGAATCATGGAGGGAATTAATGGGGGACCACAGCAGGATTCATGGGGAGATTCACGGGCAGATTCCCAGCAGGAATCACGGTGGGATTCATGGGGGGATTCACGGGCAGATTCCCAGCAGGAATCACGGTGGGATTCATGGGGGATTCACGGGCAGATTCCCAGCAGGAATCACGGTGGGATTCATGGGGGTTCACGGGCAGATTCCCAGCAGGAATCACGGTGGGATTCATCGGGGGTTCACGGGCAGATTCCCAGCAGGAATCACGGTGGGATTCATGGGGGTTCACGGGCAGATTCCCAGCAGGAATCACGGTGGGATTCATGGGGGGTTCACGGGCAGATTCGCAGCAGGAATCACGGTGGGATTCATGGGGGGTTCACGGGCAGATTCGCAGCAGGAGTCGCGGTGGGTCCCGGCGCTCCCGCAGACGCAGAGAGCCGCGGGGCGCCGCCGAGCGCGGGCTGCAGAGCCGCGCAGCGCCGCAGCAGCCTGGAGGGAAGAATCCTGCAGCAAACGCGGCCCCGCTCCCTCCCTGCCGGCCCTCCCCGCACTCGGGGATTAACCGAGCGGCTCCCGCGGCCATCTGGAGCACGGGGCCCGGCCCCCTGCCCCCAGGGACCGCGGGCCGCGGCGGGGCCAGCGCTGCGGACCCCGGAGGCGGCCAAGACCCCGCACGGAGGTGACGGAGTGACCGGACCCCCCCGGCCCGCGGTCAGCTGTGGGGTGCCCAGCGACCCCGAGGGGGGAGAGGCCGGTCCGGCCCCTTCCGCTGGGGTTTAATAGACTCGTGGCGTATGAACATCCCCATCATGTGATGAATCAGAGGCTGCTTCCCTCCGAGCTGCGAGCGGCGCAACAAAGCTGCGATTGAGGGCTCGGGGCAGCGGCTGCGGCTCGCGAGGCTCCGGCACCGCCAGACTCCCCCCGGTGCGGGGCGGCCGGAGCGGCGGCGCTGCCCTTCCTCCCGGCCCAGGAGGAGGAGGAGGAGGAGGATGGCTCTCTCTCCGCTCGCAGCAGGCAGCGAAACGAGCCGCGGAGCCAAGGGAAGGTCTCGGCTTCCCTGGGAAGCGCCAGACGACATCTCAGCCCCATCCATCACATCCCGTCCCCAGCACGGCGCGGGGGCCAGGGGAAGGGTCCGGCCCTTCCGAGCCGCCCCTTCTTCACCAGGATGGGGTCTGGGGGTGCTGAGACGGCGAGTAACGGGGCTCCCCCAAAACCTCCGCGCTGCTCTGCCCCTGCAGGGAGCCGGGGCCAAGCCTGGGGTGTCCAAACCCAGGGGGTCCCAGCCCCCAGCGTCTGGGTTTTGGGGACACAAACCAGCTCGCAGCCCATAAACACACGGCGGGGACAGCTCGGGGGGCCCAAAGCTCGGCACGAGGGGCAGGGGCAGCCGGGGGTGCCGGCCCCACAGCGCGCCCTGCTCTGCCCATGGGGCCGGAGCGCAGCCCCCCCTTTTCCCTAAAAACCCCCCAGCACCAGGAAGGGATGCGCTGCGCTCTGCGCCCGCGAGGAGGAGGAGGAGGAAGAGCGGAGGAAGAGGGGGAGGAGGAGGAAGGGAGCAGCGCCGGAGGCACTCACCGTGCGGGGCGGGCAGCGGCCGGACCCCCCCCGCTGCCTACGGGAGCAGCATCTTCCCGGGCACCCCCAGCCCGAGCCCGAGCCGGAGCCGCAGCCGGAGCTGGGCATGCTCGGGGGCCACCGAGCGGCACGTGACGCCGGGCTGGCACCGAGCGGGGAGGGGGGGCCCGCGCCGCCCCCCCCGCCCCCCGGCCCCGGGGGGACCGGCCCGACTCCCGTGTGCGGCACCGAGCGGAGCCGCGACCCCGCAGGGGCTGGGGAGCGCTGCCCACCCCCGCACCCCCCCGCACCCCTCGGGGGTCGCGCTGCTCCCGCAGCCCGGGGGACGGCCTGGACCCGCATCCTGGACCCGCATTCCAGCTGCGGGGGCGCGGCAGGGACCGGAGTTCCCTGAGCATCCCCGCGGCGGGGACAGAGGGGACTCTGCTCCCTTTGCCCCCTCCCAATATCCCGGGTCCTGCATCCCAGCGCTGCGATGGGGCACAGAGAGGTCCCTACATCCCTCCTGGGTCAAGGGACAGCCGGGACATCCTCGGGATCTGCATGTGGCGGGGCAGGGTGTGGGTGCAGCCAGGCGTGGAACCCTCTGGAGTGGGGCGGGCTCTGCACCCCTGAGAGAGGAGGGGCGGCAGGACAGCCCCCAGCAGCTCAGCTGGGACTCAGACCCCTGGCCCAGCCTAGCGGCTCCCAGAGCTGGGCACGGAGGCGCTGGCACCGCAGGTTGTGGCCCTACAGCACGGCCTGGTGCATGGCACTGCCCTCATTCTGCCTGGCACATCTGCCAGGCTGTGGTGACACCCTGCTGGCCCCTGGTGACACCCTGCTGGCACCTGCCAGGCCCCTGGTGACAACCGGGCAAGGGAAAACCTCCCTTGATCCCATAATCCCCCCATTAGCCACGGGGCGTTAGGGGCTGGGCAGGGGAGTGGCTTTCACTGGACCCTCCTGTGTCCCCAGAGCACGGGGGGACATCCTCCCTCCCTGCCAGCCCACAGGGGCTGCTCCACATCCCACTGTCCTCCTGCTCCCCAGGAGCCCCCCAAAAACAGCCAGGAAAAACTGGGGCAGCCCCTCAGCCTCACCAGGCAGGCTGAGCACCCCAGTTTGGTGTCCAGCTATTCCCTGCTCCATTAACAGCGCACCAGGAGCTGCTGGAGCAGCCCCCACCCCAAAACCACGGACACAGCAGGGCTTTTCCTCCTGCAGGCAGAGCTGGGGGCAGGATTGGGATGGAAAACCCCATGGGAGCACCGGGATAGGGACTGGGTGCTGCCCACCCACACTCCGGGCTGGCATCCCCCAAGTCCTCCCTTCCTCACAGCTGGGCCCAGCGCCAGCCCTGGAGGACAACAGCGACCACTCGGTCCCTGGGCGCCAGGTGGGGCTGGCAGGACCCTCCCCCAGCCCTGGCCACCACCTTCCAATCCCACTCCCTGCTCTGCTGTGACATTCCCGGTCCTGGGGCACACAGGGAAGGTGCTCCCTGCCCTGGGGTCACAACTCCGACCCCACCAGGTGGTTCCCGGCTCAGCCCCAGCTCCATCCCCTGCTCTGCTGTGACTTTCCCGGGTCCTGGGGCACACAGGGAAGGTGCTCCCTGCCCCCGGGGTCACAATTCCTGATCCCACCAGGTGGTTCCCGGAGCAGTCCCAGCCCCATCCTCTGCTCCACTGTGACTTTCCCAGATCCTGGGAGATAGGGAGAGGAGTCCCTGCTCCAGAGGAGGCACAACAAAATTCCACAGCTCCAGCCTGACCTGGAAGCTCCGGCGCAGCCCCAGTCCCACTCCCTGCTCCGCTGTGACATTCCTGGGGCACACAGGGAAGGTGCTCCCAGCACCCGGAGTCACAATTCTGATCCCACCAGGCAGTTCCCGGCGCAGCCCCAGCTCCATCCCCTGCTCTGCTGTGACATTCCCGGTCCTGGGGCACACAGGGAAGGTGCTCCCTGCCCCCGGGGTCGCAACTCCGACCCCACCAGGAGGTTCCCGGAGCAGCCCCAGCTCCATTCCCTGCTCCGCTGTGACATTCCCGGCTCCTGGGACGCACAGAAGGTGATTCCCGAGCTCACAACTCCAACCCCACGCCGGAGCAGCCCCAGCCCCGCTCCCGGCCCCGTCTGAAGGACACCTCGCCTGCGCTGCCCGGATTAGAGCGGCTGATCCCGGCCCGCCGGGAGATCTTTGCTCTCGCCGGGGTTTTATGGCTGTCTGGGCACACAGGGAAAGCTCCGGGTGCCAGATAGGGACGGGCTCAAAGATCCCGTCTGGAACGGCCTCACCCGGCAGGACCCGGAGCCCCACGCGAGGCGAGGCACAGCCTGCAGCTCTCAACCTGTCTAGACAACAAAATCGCCTCGCCACGGCCCCAGTCCCAGCACCGCAGGCAAGGAAGGGGCGAGAGGAAATGGGGAACAGCCCAGCGGGATGAACCGGGAGCGGCGCCCCGGGCTGGACCCTCCCGAGCCGCGCTCCTGCTGCCCCGGGGACCCTCCGAGCACCGGAAGCCCTCCCGCAGCGCCCCGGCAGCTCTGCAGGAATCCCCGCTGGGCCTCGGGGAGGCTTCTGAGGAATGACGCGGGGGGAAGGGGTGGCCGGCTCGCCCACCCTGCACCCCGGAGCTCCTGAGGAGCAACTTTGCTCTCGCATCTGGGATGGGCGTTTGAGGCCGTAGTGCAGAGCCTCAGAGCTGGGGCTGGTCCTTCCTGATCCTGCCTGGAGCCAGCAGCATCCCGGGATGCAAAGCTTCTCCCCACCGCCTCCTCCCACTTACTTGATGAAGTAGAGGCCGCCGTGCATGGTGGTGTCCACCTCCCAGCTGCGGGGGCAGAATTCCTGGGCGGGACAGGCCGGCGAAGCGGGGTTCGCACCCTCCCTCGTCCCTCCTGAGCTCCTGGGACCTGTGCAGGGTGCCAAGCGCCGGGATTGAGGAGCGATCGCGGCGCTTGTAACTGCCCCGATTGACTCTCACAACGCCCAAAGTGCATTTCTGAGCAGTCTGAGGCCCCTGCCTCACTAGAGAGACCGCCATGAAGCAAGCGGAAAACCTCCAGTGAACCTCTCCAGCCGGGAGAGACAGCATCACTGTGCAACCCCCAGCGCTCCCCAGCTGCAGCCAAAAGCTCCTGGCTCAGTTTTGGGGGTGTCCCTAGAAGTTCCCGGAGGATTTCACTCCACATTTAGCCCTGGCCCCCAGGAGCCGGGCCTGAGCCTCACCTGCGCAGGAGAAGTGCCCGCTCTGGATGGAGCGAGCCTGTGCCAGTGCACCCAGTTGGTCAAGGATTTGAACGCCGTCGCTGCGAGGTGACAAGGACAGAGTCGGCTGTCAGTACACTCTGGGGGCTCCGCAAACCCTCCCCATCTCCTCGGGCAAGGCTCTCTTGGCACCACGGGGAACCTCCAGCCGAACGAGAGGGTTTTTAGGGAGGAGAGGTGTCCTAAGAAGGAGCGTGCATGTGCCATGGGACAGCAGCCGCCACCCCGTTTCCACCCCAAACCGAAGCCCCCACCCTCCGCAGAGCTCCCCCCGAAAGCCCCACCCCGCTCCCCTGCAGCCCTAGGCCGCACTGAGCAGCAGAAGATCTCCCGTCCCCGCAGACGCCAGTAGGTCCACCTGCCTGGCAGGTCCAGCCACTGATGCCGTATCCCCATGGGGTGGCACGGGGGCGTGCGAGCAGCCAGGACAGTCGCCCGGCTCGGGCACTGCCCCGTGAGAGAATCGCGCCTGAGCCCGGAGCAGCAGCAGGCATAACAGCCTTCCAGCTCCTACCCACTCGGCTCTGCTCGCGCGAATAACCTGGGAGGGAAAAAAAAAAAGAGAATCCCGACCAAACCGCATGGAGCTTAACCCCGAGCCGCCGACGGTGCGCAGGGCACCTCCCAGCCCCTCCCCGTGACTCTCTCCAGGGCCAGCCCGTCACTGCTTCCTCCGAAATGTGTCCTGCTGCAGTACTACTACCGTTACTAACTCCTGAGGTGAGTAATTATGGAGTTGTTATTTCCCTCTCCTGTTCATTTGGAACAATGTCGGATTCTTCTGGCCCGTCTGATCTCGCATTGTTGCCGTATGTAGGCACCCTGATGATTACCGTCGGCAACTTGGGGCTGCCCACCGGTATTTTCTCTCGCAGCCTCACTAAAATGCCCTTACAGGCCACAGGTGGGTCTGGGAGGCACCTGTGGCTCGGGCGATTAGGGAGAGCTGAGCCATCCGCCTCCTGATCTCATGTCGGCGTCCGGCAAGCTGCTCGTGGTACCAGCAGGGAGATCCTGGCTCGGAGAGGCCCCAGAGGCGGAAAAGCGAGAGAGAAAAAATTCTGGCTCCCAAAAACTCCCTGGTTCTCAAAAAAGCAGGATTTGAGCAGTTATTAAGGTCGGAGAGACTTGCAAAGACTCGAACAGAAGTACTTGATCAGAGCACCACCACGGCCACGTGGGATCAATCTCCAGGGATTTTGGCTGCTCAGTCCCCACATCAGAGCAGTTCCCCGCCGATTTGGGGAAACCAGTTCCCCGAAAGCTTTTCCCGGAGTTCTTTGAACCACTGGATGAGAAAAACACGTCTGGTTGGTCCCTTTGGGAGAGCAGGGATGGCACCGTGGCGCTGCCACCGTCCTGGGCAGTTTCACCTGGAAAATTCCCGTTCCCCGGGCATTGTTCGACCTGGGAAACCTCAATTCCTTGGGCATTGTTTCACCTGGGAAACCCCAATTCCTTGGGCATTGTTCGACCTGGGAAACCCCAATTCCTTGGGCATTGTTTCACCTGGGAAACCCCAATTCCCTGGGCATTGTTCGACCTGGAAAAGCCCCGTTCCCTGGGCATTGTTCGACCTGGAGAGGCACCATTCCCTGAGCATTTTCACTTGAGAAGCCCCATTCTCAGGACATTGTTTCACCTGGAGAAGCCCCAATTCCCAGAGAATTGCTCCACCTGGAAAAGCCCAATTCCTGGGCATTGTTTCACCTGGACAAACCCCATTCCCAGAGAATTGTTCCACCTGGAGAAGCCCATCCCCAGGGCATTGTTTCCTGGAAAGCTCCATTCCCAGGGCATTTTCACCTGGAAAAGCTCCATTCCCAGGGCATTGTTCCACCTGGACAAGCCCCATTCCCAGGGCATTGTTTCCCCTGGACAAGCCCCAATTCCCAGGGCATTGTTCCACCCGGACAAGCCCCATTCTCAGGGCATTGTTCCACCTGGAGAAGCCCAATTCCCAGGGCATTGTTTCACCTGGAAAAGCTCCAGTTCCCAGGGCATTGTTTCACCTGGAAAAGCTCCATTCCCAGGGCATTGTTCCACCTGGACAAGCCCCATTCCCAGGGCATTGTTTCACCTGGAAAAGCCCAACTCTCAGGACATTGTTTCACCTGGAAAAGCCCCATTCTCAGGGCATTGTTTCCCCTGGAAAAGCCCAATTCCCAGGGCATTGTTTCCCCTGGAGAAGCCCAATTCCCTGGGCATTGTTTCCCTTGGAGAAGTCCCATTCTCAGGGCATTGTTTGACCTGGAGAAGCCCAATTCCCTGGACCTTTTCACCTGGAAAAGTCCCATTAAGTGGAACCTGGGAATACCAGCGGGCTTTTTGTTTCCATGGAATCCCAGACTGGTTTGGGTTGGGACAGACCCTAAAGCTCCCCCAGAGCCATGGGCAGGGACATTTTCCATATCCCAGGTTAATCCAAGCTGGCCTGGGACACTTCCAGGGATGGATATCCGGTTATCCACAGGGATGATCCCTTTGGAGACTTCGCTGTGATTCCCAACACGAATTCCAAATTCCCACCCTCCCATCCATCCGTGACTGTGCCCCAAATTCCTCACTTCTCCCCCAAAGAAGGAGCAAGAGGGGGAAAGTGGAGCGATCTGGGATTGAGGGAAATAAATCGGGAACTCAGGCTGGAGCCAGTTCAGGGCTGTGGTGACTCCCGGGATCCCCAAATTCCAGCCCCTCTCCAAGGCAGGGGGATTTGCTGCCTTTTCCCGGGATTATAAAAACCTTGGGGACACCAGGAAGAGGAAGGGGACAGCGGGGTGAGAGGGAGTGTCCTGCAGGAAAATCCAGAGCCTTGCACAGGGATGCTGGTTTGGGGATGAAGGTTTTGTTCCTAACAGGATTTCCCAATTTCTTTTTCTTTCCCATTTTCCTTTCCTTTCCTTTCCTTTCCTTTCCTTTCCTTTCCTTTCCTTTCCTTTCCTTTCCTTTCCTTTCCTTTCCTTTCCTTTCCTTTCCTTTCCTTTCCTTTCCTTTCCTTTCCTTTCCTTTCCTTTCCTTTCCTTTCCTTTCCTTTCCTTTCCTTTCCTTTCCTTTCCCGTTTTCCTTTCCCGTTTTCCTTTCCCGTTTTCCTTTCCCGTTTTCCTTTCCCGTTTTCCTTTCCCGTTTTCCTTTCCTTCCCTCTCCTCCCAGCCCCGATGTCCCCAGGAGAAGCCACCAGCTGCCACCTCCTCCTCCCTCCACACATCCAAGCCTCCAAATCTCGCTGGCACCAGGGAACAAAGGGAGGGCAGCAGCTGGAGAAGGGACTGGCGGTGACAGGGAGGACACGCAGCCCGTGGTGACCGCGGGAGGGACACCGAGCCCGGCTTGGGGACATTTCCTGCTGGATGCGGTGGCTCAGGCGGCAGGAATGTCACAGAACCGGGCGCTGCCCCGCACGAAGGGGCGGTTGTTGCTCCCGCCCTGCGTTTTCCCATCCCAAAGCTCATCCAGAGGACAAGAGGGGGGTGGCTGGGAGGAGGTGGCACTTGGGGACAGCCTCAGCGGCGGGCGGTGGCCTCGGCGGCGGCGCTGGCTGCGCGTCCCGAAGGGTTCTGGCACCACCTCCTGGACAAAACATTCCGGGGGAAAAAAATCAAACAAACCAAAAGGCAAAGCCGGAATGCGGCTGAGAGCGAGGGACGCGGCGCTGCCACTGTCCCCAGATGTCCCCTCCCTGGCTGGAACCATGGATTGGGTGGGATCGGGAGGGTTTAGGGATCATCCTCAGGGAAGGAAGGGACAATTTCCACTATTCCAGAGTGCTCCGAGTCCTGTCCAACCCGGCCCTGGACACTTGCAGGGATGGGGCAGCCACGGATTCTCTGGGAATTCTGTGCCAGGGTGTCCTCACCAGCGAGTCCCTGGCACTCCAGGAGTGTCCCTGGCACTCCAGGTAAATCCTTTGCACTCCAGGTGTGTCCCTGGCACTCCAGGAGTGTCCCTGGCACTCCAGGTAAATCCTTGGCACTCCAGGTAAATAATTTTCACACCAGCTGTGCCCCTGGCACTTCAGGTGAATCCCTGCCACTCCAGCTGTGTCCCTGCCACTCCAGGTGAGTCCCTGCCACTCCAGCTGTGTTCCTGGCATTCCAGGTAAATCCTTTTCACATCAGGTGTGCCCCTGGCACTCCAGCTGTGTCCCTGCCACTCCAGCTGTGTCCCTGCCACTCCAGCTGTGTTCCTGGCACTCCAAGTAAATAATTTTCACACCAGGAGTGTCCCTAGCACTCCAGTAAATCCCTGGCACTCCAGGTGAGTTCCTGGCACTCCAGGTAAATCCTTTTCACTCCAGCTGTGTTCCTGCCACTCCAGGTGAGTCCCTGCCACTCCAGGTGAGTCCCTGCCACTCCAGCTGTGTTCCTGGCATTCCAGGTAAATCCTTTTCACACCAGGTGTGCCCCTGGCACTCCAGCTGTGTTCCCTGGCATTCCAGGTAAATCCTTTGCACTCCAGGTGTGTCCCTGGCACTCCAGCTGTGTTCCTGCCACTCCAGCTGTGTCCCTGGCTCTCCTCCCTCCCCTGCTCCGAGGTCCCAGCTGGATTCCAGTTGCCATTGCACAGCCACAACCCCGGGGTGGTGCCTCCCTCCTGGCATTCCCAGCTGGAGCAGGAATTGGGGATCGCCCCCAGGTGAATGGGAGCTGCTGAGGAAAAGCCAGAATTGCCTCCAGTTCTTTCCTCCTGGCTGGAAATTCCTAGTGAGTTGGTGGATGGTGCCAGGGAGCAGATGTGGATCCCACAACATCCACCTGGGAATGTCACCCACTGTGATTTTCCACAGCTCCTGGAATTCCAGAGTGATGTCAACACATCATCCCTGCAGCTCTGGGAATGTTTTCCACCTCAAATCCAAGCTGGATTATCCCAGGAAGGATTGGGAAGAGGAGCTGAATCCAAAATGTTCTGCTGGGATTTTGTTCCTGCCTGGCACAAAGAGGGAGCTGGGCCTGGATCCCAGGATTCCCAAATCCCAAAATTCCAGCTGCTGGCACCAGGGGCTGTGCCCAGCATGGATTCACTGCTCCTGGGGAGTTTTCTTGGGACAGGGAAGGGAGAGAGGAGGGATGGGAAAGGGGGAAAGGAAAAGGGAAGAGAAAGGAAAGGAAGCAAATGTGGCAAAATTCCACATTTCTGCCTTCTCCTGCTTCCCAGCTCCAGAAAAAAATTGGAATTTTGGGATCCAAGCAGCAGCTCAGGGGCTCCAACAAATTCCTCAATCCTGTGAAGCTGCAGCTCTGGAGCAGGAATTATTCTCTGCTGATGGGAGAAAGAATTCCCAGCAGGATTTTGTGTGTTCCAGGTGGAAAATCCCAATTTTCATTTTAAAGCAGATTTTTGAGGCAGCAAATTCTTCAGAATTTTTAAAATCTGCTTTAGAACCTCCACATTCCCCATATCCAGGTGGTTTTTTTTTTGTTTTTTTTTTCCCCAGGAATGCTGCAGGAAAATCCATTTTTTTTCTTTATTCCAGCAGTTTTTAAATCCTGATAATCAGGAAAATCAACCCTGGGGTGTTTTAGGGATGAAAACAAAGAGGGGAAAACATGGATCGTGCTCCAAGGTGGGAATTCTGAGTGAAACCTTTTTTTTTTTTTAATAAACCTGCAGAAACTTGGAATTTCTTCCCAAACCTCACCCAGCATTCCAGAGATTCCCAGGGAATGCCAAAATGCTGGCAGCAGGATTTTGGGATTAAATCCTAAAAATCCTTCATCCCATTCCTTGAGAATCCCTGGAAAAAAATCCAGTTTGTTCCAAGGCATCATCACCCCTAATTTTGGGATAATTTTGGGATTTTTCCCAGCAATTCCAGCTTCACAGGAGCCCCTGGATGGAATTCCCTGCTCTAAAACTCATGGAATGACAAACTCAGCTTCTCACCACCCAGAAATCCTTGGATTTTGCAAATTTTTCCCAAATTTCTCCCAAATTTATCTTGCAAATCTCTTTATTACAACGCACAGATTAGTCCTGAACAGTTTCTTATGTACAGAAATAGAATTTTTTAGGTAGAAAAAACCCAACAAAGCAGCCACAAATCAAAGAAAAAAAAAATCCATAGAAAGCCAAATCCAAACTTTCCCCAAAATGATACAAAAATAAAAATCTGAGGATCACAGTTTTGATTTAAATCCCTCCCAAGTTTTGCTTCCCAAGGATTTGAAGGAATTTTAGGGGGAAAAAGGGAATTCTGAGGTGCTCAGGGATGGGTCTGGTGTTAATTCCATTTTCTGCTGGAATATCTGAAAAAAAGGAGGTTGGAGAAGAGGGAAAAGCTCATCCAAGCAGTGGGAATGTTGATAAAAATCTGATTTTTTTCCAAAATTTTTCCCCTTTGGAAGCAAATTTCCTTTTTCAGATTCCATTTTTCCAACCCAAGTGGATTCCCAAGGTTCTCCAGAGCACCAAGAAATCCGAGTTGTCCATAAAAAACTGAAGCACCACATTCCCAAAAATCCCAGGGATTGGGAGATCCATGGGAAAACCAACTGGGAGATCCATGGAAAAATGAGTGTAGTGTGTTTTTCTTGGAATGATCAGAAATCCACACATTTTTCCTCTTGGAATTCCACTTTTTTTGTTTCCCTCCCCTGAAATAAAAAGCAGATCCAATGTGAGAAAAAAATCCTCAAAAATTCCAAGAGGATTTCTCAGGATTTCAGGGTGTGATGCAAATTTTGGAGGAAAAAAAATCCAATTTTTTGGGATGGGAAACAGCTGGAATGCTGCTGGAACTTGAATTAACACAACTCTAATTAATCCTCTAAATTTCCTAATTGCATCACAAAAAGAGGATTTTTCAACTCAAGCCACTTCCAGCAATAATTAAAAAAAAAAAGGATAAATCCAAAAATTCTGGAATTTTAAAGTCAGGATAAAGCAGGAAAAAATAAATTTCTTCCAAATTAAAAACTGAAGGAATTAAGGAGAAGTTTGAAGCACTTTGAAGTTTTTTTCTTCTACAAAATGGAAATTATTCTGGCCAGCTGAACAAATAATTCATTTATTGACCCAGCTTTGTGCAAACAATGGAATTTTTCCATTTTTATTCCCTGCTTGGAAAATTCCCACACCAACCTCCAGCTCCAAAACCCCTTTTTTCACCCCCTCAATGATTTTGATGAAAATAATTTAATGTTTTTAAAATAAGAATATAAATAAAGAGTTTTGTCCTTTCACTGAAATGTTTTTGGTGACCTCAGTGCAGACACAAAGAGTTAATACTGATTTTTGGGAAAGAAAACTTGGAATTTTTGTTTTTAAATTTTCTTCAATCCAAGATAATTTCCTTAAATCCAAGAAAATTATCAGGATAAGCAGATTTGATATAAAAATTCACTTCAATCCCTCTCCCAAAGCAGAATTACAGCAAAGATTAATTAAATAATTAAGGAATTTTCCCTCCCTAAATTCAAGCATCATCCACAGCCTCATTAAGTTTTAATTATTAATTGGGAGGAGGAATTTCCTAAAAAGCAAGGAATTTGTTGAACAAGCAACCAGAACCCTCTGGAATAATCCTGGAAAAGGGAATAATTTAAATCCATCAAACCAAAGCTTGGCTGGAATATTCAAACCTCAAAAAGCTCCAGAAACACTCAAACATTGGAAAAATCCACATAAATAGGGGATTTTAAAAATGAGGCTTTTGGAGAAGCTGGAAAAACACAAAATAAAATA